>VZTV01050972.1:0-20107 GCA_013400875.1 Anhinga rufa
TTAGAGAGAAGGATACTGTGGGGAACTGCATAAAAGGCCTTACAGAAGGGACCATTTCAAGCTCTCCAGTCACATGTACACAGAAAACTCCCATTGATTTATCTGGGGTTTTATCACAGCTAGTGTAAAAGAAGACTTGTTTCTCAGCAACTTAGTGCTAAAGTTTCCTTTAATATCAATTGTCAAAGTTGTGAGTTCATATGATCACAGGATAATTGAGGTTATAAGTGATCTGTGGAGGTCTCTAGTTCAACTTCCTGCTCCAACCATGGTCAGTCACAAGGTCAGATAAGTTTGCTCTGGGCTTTATCCAGACAGGTGTTGAAAATCTCCACAATCTTTCTGGGCACACTGCTCCACTCTCTGACATCCTTACCTTGAAAAAGTTTTTCCTTATGTCTAGTCTGAACCTCTCTTCTCTCAGCTTACTCTTCTCATCTCTTGTCTTCCCACTGTGTGCTGCTGTGAAGAGTTTGGCTCCACCTCCTCAATGCCTGTGTGCACTCGTAAACTGCTGGTAGATTCACCTGAAACCAGCTCTTCTGTAGGCTGAACAAGCCCCTATCCCTCAGCTTCTCCTCACAGGGCAAGTGTTGCAGTCCCCAACCAACCACCACTGAACCTTGATGAACTTTGTCCATGTTTTCACCAGTTTGTAGGTCTGTCTTTTACTACAGGGCCCAAAACTAGACACAGTGTCCAGTTGTGGTCTATCAAGTGCTCAGTAAAGAAGGGGTCCTTTCACTCAGTCTGCCAGCTGTGCTCCTGTTAATACAGCTGAGGATGCTGTTGAACATCTTTGCTGCCAGAACACACTGCTGGCTCATGGCCAGTTTCTTTTCTTAGAGCTGCTTCCAGCCTGGCAGCACCCAGGAAGGGGGTCCTTCTTTCCAGGGCTTTGTATTTGTTCTTGCTTAATTTCATAAGGTTCATGTTGCCCCATTCTTCCAGCCTGTCTAGGGGTCTCTGCATGGCAACCCTGCCCTCAAGTGTATTGACTGGTTCCTCAAGCTGGTGTCATCTGCAAATTTGATGAGTGTGCACTCTCCAGTTGCAACTTCCAGGTAACTGATAAAGTTATTAAACAGGACAGGACACAGTGCAGACTCCTGTAATACTTCACTTGTCACAGGTATTCAGGTGGAGTACGATCTACTAACCACTAACTTTTGGACCTGGTCATTCCACTAGTTTTTTTTTTAATATTCTACTTGTACACCCATTCAGACCATAATATTCTCACTTGTATACAGGAATATTGTAGGAAGTAGTGTTGAAAGCCTCCCATAAAATATAATCCAGCAAACATGACTTTCATGTAAAATGTTGTCCATTTTGTTCCAGTTCAATATGACTTAAGATATAAATTCAGGTTTTGATGTTTCTTAGTTAATACTTTATTTGCTTTTGTATGTCACAGTGTGTTTAAAGAGAGAGTAAGAAATATGACCTGGCTCAGAAAACCTTAATAAAGCTAAGTCATATAAGGATGTGATACAAGAACAAAAAGTGTTCAGATGTTGTCAATGCCTGCTGTAGAAGAGCCAGCATCTGATTCCTGCATTAAGTGTGTGCTTCTAACTATATGGTCCTCCTTGTCACATGTTTTGTGGGATAGAAGAAATCATTCTGTAGTCATTTTATTAACAATTCTTGATTTACTTCAGCTTTGGCCAGGATACATTACTTAACTTGTATATTATTTCTCTGTAATGTCAAGGTCTAGGGCACTTCCTGGTTTTACCCATGTTTTCCACTTGGTTTTAGATGGTATAATGATATAGCCAAATGTCAAGTGTAATTATTTGGCAGAGCATTCCTCTGACTATATGTGGACCTTCACAGTGCAGTCTTCCTTTATTGCTGGAGGAAGGAGATGGGTACCTCTGGCAAGCAGCTCATTGCTGCCAAAATAAAAATAAACAGCAAAAACAGCTAAGGTGAAACATGTCTTGAAAGCACCCATATCTCTTTATTGGCTGCAAGAGAGTCTAAAGTGGCCTACTCATACTTAATCTTTTTACTTTAGTTACGTTAAGATAAGGGAGGTAAGTTCCTCTTTTTCTCTCTCCTGAGAATTCTTGAGCAGTGAATGCTTTCACATGGAATGCAGACACACTGTGAAGATACAGCTACAGCTCTACTAGCTTAAGATGGCTGAGACAGTTTTTTAAGAACATTCATGATGTTAGCTAGCAGGCTACTTCTATGAAGGGACTCCTGGAGTATGTGCAACACAACCTAAAGTACACGACAAGCACTTTCCTCTAGTGAGACCCCACCTGCAGTGCTGCGTCCAGCTCTGGAGCCCCCAACACAGAAAGGACATGGACCTGTTGGAGTGGGTCTAGAAGATGGCCACGAAGATGATCAGGGGGCAGCCTGGAGAAGAGAAGGCTGTGGGGAGACCTTATTGCAGTCTTCCAGTACTTAAAGGGGGGCTACAGGAAGGATGGGGACAATTATTTTAACAAGGCCTGTTGTGACAGGATAAGGTATAATGTTTTCAAACTAAAGGAGGGTAGGTTTAGACTGGTTATAAGGAAGAAATTTTTTACAGTGAGGGTGGTGAGACACTGGCCCAGGTTGCCCAGAGAGGTGGTAGATGCCCCATCTGTGGAAACATTCAAGGTCAGGTTGGACAGGGCTCTGAGCAACCTGGTCTAGTTGAAGATGTCCCTGCTCACTTCAGGGGGGCTGGACTGGATGACCTCTAAGGGTCCCTTCTAACCTAAACCATTCTATGATTCTGTGATTCTACTTACATGAATAATTCCTGTTTAATGATAGTGAAGAATAGTTTCAGGCCATGGCTCAGCTGGCAGTCTGTTTGACTGGACATTGCCCAGAGCTTTCTACTGTTATCCAGCTATCTAATGAAAATAGAATGAAGATCTATGGAAGAAATATGTTTTTTCATTTCATAAGGTTTAATCCAATTTTGCTTGAAAATATTTGTGTGGGCTTTCCAGGTGGTTCAGTGAGAAGTGCAGTCAAGGACAACTTATGAGACTCTTCTTATGTGGAGCTAGGAATCCTTCAAGGTTTCCTTGAAATACAGCAGAAGAACACCCAAATGTAACAAATGTAATTAATCTGAGTTGGGTGTTGTGTTCTCAGGAAATGGGGCAGAGAGGAAATATAAGAAAAACAAATACAAGTAGTACAAATTATGACCTGGTATAAGTAGGTATAGGTCCATTGGCTTTCCTTGCTTTGTACCATTCTTCTGTTTGAACTTGGAGTTATGGTTTACCCAAAGAGGAAACAATCCAAGACCTAAAGTTCTATTTAGCTGCAATTCAAATTATCTTGTCCTCTACTCTTAAAAAAGATCGCTTTGGTGGTGAAATAAACCAACAAAATTATGTTGTGCCTTGCAATTTTCCCCTGCTTTCTGTGGCTGTCTTTTCTGATGAGTTATCTAGATAAGACAAATTACTCTCCTTTCTTTCTATTTTCTTAATACTCCCCCCTTTTCCAAATTAATTCAGTAATATGGGCAAATCTATCCAAGAGACTTGCAACCAAGAGTGAAGTTTGAAGTTGGAGCAGCTGCTTTCCTCCTGCCTTCTTGACTGTGGTTAGGGATTGGTTTTGTTCTACAAGAGAGAATGATTGTAGCCTGTATAGTGATTTTTTTTTTTTTTAATGGGGTACATAAGGCTCTCCCACATGTCAGGACCCAGTGCAGGCAACATCTGTGCATGATGCAGTAAATGTTGGCACAAAGGTCTAACTGTAAGAGACCAGACTGAACAGAAAAGTGTTTCTTTTGTTATTTAATTTGACAGTAGTAATTTTAAGCTTTCAACTCTTGAGCAAGTGTGGCTGGGCTAGGTTCTGCCTGTTTTCCACCCATCCTGTTTGAGGCTTTCCCTGTTTGGACCTCTAAGTATTCAATTATCTGAACACAGAGAGCAAGGGAGACACTCTTGCTGACTTTATAGGAAGGGCATTCTGCAATGTGATGAGAGATTCAGCTTCCCATCTCTGCTCTCAGTAAGGCATTAGATCTAACCCCTGGGCAGCTAGGCTTTTTTGGGGAGCCCTCTAAAATAGCTTAACCAGGTTCTTTACCTTTCTCTTTTCTCTTTCAATCTATGTAACAAATACCTTCATTTAAATTGCTTCCCCTACAGAACCAGTTCCTTGTTCCTCAGCTCCCCTGGAAAAAAGAAAAAAAGAGAATATTGCCAACAACTGTGGCAGTTACCTCCTTTCTTCTACTTCTTAAAACAGGTGCAAGAACAAGGGAAGTGGTAATATCAGAAAAATACTGTGATTAAATAGCTAGGAGTAGAAACTGAGCTTTAATTTTTCAGCCTTGTGGTCAGAAAATTTCCATGTTCATTTTCATTCTCTGCAATTCTTGAAGCATATGAGTTTTGTGCTGAGATACATTTTTCTTCCTCTTTCTGTCAAGCTTGCTCATAAATTCTTCAGTGGACAGAAGAATTTGGATGCATAGAGGAATATTCTGTCTTCATTAAATTCAGTGCATAATTGGAAGGACCTCTTCTATATGCTTTTCATTGTAACTTAAATGTAATGTTTTATGAGCAAATCATAAACCCTGAAATTACTGGAAGTATAAAAACTGCATTCTTTCCTAGAACACATCTCAGCTCTGATATCATAGAAACAAAGGAAAATACTATTATATCAGCTTTTGTGGGACTAACAGAGCATGCATCTGCCCTGTTAAACTTCCACTGTAGAAAATTGATCTCTGGTAGGTTGAGTTGCTTTGGGTTAGTTTACAGGTCCAAGGAACAAACAGCAGCAAATCCATATGGGGTGCTGTGACATGCTTCTCTGTGCTTAGCATAAAACTGAACACAGTTAATAAATAAATAAAATTGTTGATCTGAAAGGAAACAAGTCAAATTCAGTTCTGGTTTACTGCATGGTTGCACCAGTGTAAGTGAGGAGAGAATTTATTTGAATGTCAGCTAGGGTTTATGCTGTCTTCTGAAAGGTCCGCAGAGTGAACATTACCACCTAGTGGTTGACAGTAGTGAACAGGAGAAAAGAATTGCACACTTCTGCATGTAGACCAGATATTTGCTTTTAAAAGTCTGCCTGTCATGTGCAGAGTTTTAAAGATCTGAAAGCAGAGACCTGTTGGGTTTCTGTTCAGTTTAAGTCCCTAAGTATTGCATTGCCCTATAGTAAATATCTTCATCAAGAAAACACAGAACAAAGGAAAAGTAAACTTGTAGTTATGATCAGAAATCCATTTGCCTCAGATTAATTACAATAGCATAGCTACTACTGTACAGAAGATGTGTGGTGCTGCTAAGTAGGCTCTTCCCTAAAGGTGAAGCAGCTGCAGCCAGTGTTCTGCCTGGTGAGAACAGACAACACCTCTGCTGAGGGGCTGGCTGACCTTAAACTGACTAATAGATGCACAGGAACTGAATTTGCTTCATTTGTCCTTTGCCAAAATGTTGGTTAAAAAGAGCAATTAGTTTTTAACTTATTTAATAAAGTGGAGTCATTTATTCAGATTTTTAAGCATGTTTTTGATTTGCTAAAACCAAAATCTTTAAGAAGTTTAAACTTATTTTCTGCTGACAATGCAGTTACTTGCTACTAAACAGTGTGATCTATCAGCTTATTCAAAAGGCAAGAAACTGGGTGAGCTTTGAGTCTCTGAAATAGCTCATGTATTTGTAGTTAAATTTGAGTTCTCTGTGTATTCCTAACATCCTGGGGGAGTGGAAATAGTAGTAACTTGTTTCCATTTCATCTGAAGAAATGAAACACTTATGTAAAGGGAATGCTATTCCTCTTGGTATTCTTGGTATTCCTTATCACCCCTCCAACTTCTGATAAGAGGCAAAAAAAAGCAGTGTATTAAGGAAAGAGTTTTAAAGAGAATTTTTTTTTTTTTACGTGTATGAGGAAACTCTTCTTTTGCTATTAAATTCTTTGAAAAATTAATCAAGAAATTTAGATCAAAAATTTCAATTCTGGTACATGATTTTTTCTAAGTTTAAGCTATGATATTCACTGCCGATATTATCATTAATATGATAATTTTTGCAGAGAATTGATTTTCAGGGATCACCAGAAAATAATTTGGCTAAGGCTGGCTTGAGTAGGCAGCAGCCTGAAAAGTAGATTGCATATGTTTTTATGTCTTTGAAGACAAGGAACACCTACTGTAACTTTGCTCTTGCTGCTGCCACCAGATTTTGCCTACATCCCCACAGCATCTGGAGTCACTGGGACCTCAGTAAATAAGCTAGTAAGGACAGCTAGTAAGTAGACGTAATTCTGGCAAGAGGACCTAGCTAGAAGCTGAAGTGGAAAAGCTTTCTTTTATCATCAGGTATGAACAGTGGATCAGAAACTGGGCCCCACAGTTTAAGAGTGACAGGGAACTGCTGGAGCAAGTCCAGAGGAGAGCCACAAGGATGATCAGGGGACTGGAGCATCTCCCTTATGAGGAAGGGCTGAGAGACCTGGGTTTGTTCAGCCTGGAGAAGAGAAGACTGAGGGGGGATCTCATCAATGCTTATAAGTATCTGAAGGGTGGGTGTCAGGAGGATGGGACTGGACTCTTTTCAGTGGTGCCCGATGACAGGACAAGGGGCAACGGGCACAAGTTGGAACACAGGAAGTTCCACTTAAATATGAGGAAAAACTCCTTTGCTGTGCGGGTGCCAGAGCAGTGGCACAGGCTGCCCAGAGAGGCTGTGGAGTCTCCTTCCCTGGAGACATTCACACCCCGCCTGGACGTGGTCCTGTGCCCCCTGCTCTAGGTGTGCCTGCTCATGCAGGGGGGTTGGACAGGATGATCTCTTGACGTCCCTTCCAACCCCTGCCGTTCTGTGATTCTGTGATAAAAATATCTGTATCCACTTTTATGTCTGTCTGTATGTGAATGCTTAAACCAGGAAGAGTAAGGCTTGAGATTGCAATTGATTCAAGACAGGAAAATGAAGCAAAATATTAATTATGACTACTAAAAACAATTCTACTTATGAATTTATGTATTTCTATGCTTGTTAGTGTAGTCTTCAAAATATCTTATTCTGAGCCTGTGGGTTTTGTTTTCTCATGGACTAAATTTAAACCTTTTGCATACTGTAAATGCTCTAAATTTTAAATGAGACTTTAATGTTATATAGTACAAATACAAGTATTTCTTCTTGAGAAGATCCTAGATCTACATGAACATCTTCGAATATATGTACTAGGATAATGCAAGGGAAAAATACCTGGAGTTTTGACAATGAGATCCAAAGCAATTGTATTTCTATGGTAAAATGAAACTTAAAGTGGCTACAAATACTCAAGGGAGTTTGTAAGTATATAAAAGGGGAGGAGGGAATAGCTTTTAAGCAATTACAAAGTTGCTTTATCAGAAGAGCTGATACCACATGGTGTCTTGTTAGAGAGTTAAACCTCTCAGAACTAATCTCAGCTGTGCTTTGTAGTGAAAAGGACTGTACAAATGAAATCCAACTGCTGGCAAATGAGGCTCTGTAGTAATTGATGCCAAGTTTGCCTTTTTAGGTGTTGATAGTTGTTCAAGATTCTACTTATAAAGAAAGTGTTGGCTTATATACTCCAGAGATCACTGTCTGTTCTGTATGAAACAGGGGAGATGAAGTTGTTGCTTCCTGAGGGCAACATCTCAGTGGTGGTAGATGGCTGGGAAAAAAAAAAAAGAGACAAAGTCAATAATGAATTTTTTTAGCCAAACTGTATAGTGTTCAAATACTAATTTTCTTAACCTGCCTCCCACCACCTCGTGTTGTCCACACTCCCCTGCCCGCAAAGGGAGGAGACCTGCAAGAGCCGTTTGGAAACTCTAGATATTTTTCCTTCTGCATTCAGCTGAGCCTCTGTTTAAAGCCAAAAGGTTAGCAACATGTTTAGAAAAATAAGGTATCTTTTTAAAACAATCATTTCTAGAGATAAATACCACAAAAATAAGTATATGGCAGTATATTGATTACTGCACAAAATGTGTTCAGGGAGTCCAGAAGCTAATTTTCTATCTATAGAAGAGAGAAGGCTGAGAAAAACTGTTTAAAGAGCAAGTGGATTTAATTTAAGATTAAATGAAACTCTGACAAACCCACCATTCACTCAGACATTGACAATATAGTTCTGGCTAGCCATTTAATATAAACCTCTCTTCAAAAATAATTGCCAAAGCTTTATTATTTTAACATTTCTCAGTGGCCAAGGAAAGTAGTTGCTGTAACTGCTTAAGAGACAGCTAGAAGCCTATGATAACTCTCATTACTGAAGAAAAAATTTCTTGAATGTATGAGCCAATAAACCATTAATCAAAGAGGCGACGCATTTTTCCTCATGGCAGATTCTTTATATAAATGGCTACAGCAAGGGCAAACAGGTAGCAGTGGTTACAGAAAAATCCAATGTTTAAAGACTTCAAGGTGATGGATGGTCTAGTAGTACAAGGCTTCTTGAATTGAGATTGGTAATATGTATTGAGGATTTTATTGTTATTAGCTGAATAATTAAGTACCTGTAATGGAAAATCAGCTTTCTTCAGTGAAAGAAAGACTGACTACAAAGGTCAATTTTTATACATGAGAAAACAATGAAACTGTTTCTGATATAGATACATCCTGTCTTCAGATGTAGATGCATCCTAGCTTCACTAGAATGTACTCAGTTTATACAGGGCTTGAGCACATCTTAAGCGGCTACCAGTTGCTGTACTGAATTTCAGCTGGTGACAGGCTGTAAAATCGCCTTTGTGGTTTCATTTATATTAATACTGATGGTCGACTCCTTTTCACTCTGAGGTCTCAGTGGGGTGTACTGACAAGGGGTTCCCAGTCATCTTGTGTATGTGTGTGTAAAAATTCGTGCTGTCTTTGGATTTTAAGTGGAGTAGTATCTGTTTTTAACCAAATTTCAAAGGCTTGTTTTGGGAGTTATCTGACGATTGTTATGTTTTGGTAGGGTTCATCCACATCAGATTCTTCAAGTAAATCCCTCTTAATCCTCCTCTTACATTTATCCTCTTTTGTATGGTAGGTTGGACATCAAGGCTGACGTTTTCTAAAATACTTCAGGACCTGTGTATCTTTCACATTGATCTCCCTTGTTTGTGGTCAATGTGTTCCTTCCCTATGCCCCATCAACAGTTCTTGGCCCAGGCAATTACAGGTCCCCTCAGCTTAGGAAATACTATTTCAAGCTTAACCTCAACAGTTTGAAATGAAACAATATTTTTTACTAAGTTGGTTTTAAAAAGATTCAGGGACAGGTGGTAGGAATGGAGTGATAGAAGAAGATGTAGGAAAAAAAACCCAGAGTTAACTTTTTTCCCTAGATGCAGTGAACTTTGTAGGCCTCAGCTTAATCATGGGCCAATAATTAAGGAAAATCTCTATGGTCTTCATTCTCACAAAATTTAGGAATTACTAATAACCGTATTAATTGGTATGGAAAAAAGTATATTGGCAGGGAGTGTTTATTAGGATGTTGTCTTCCTTCTGTAATACCTTTATGGTCTTACACTTCAAAGAGACTATTTCAGTGAATAATTAAAGATTTTCCTTGATTTGTTTCCAGAATTCTTATGGAACATGTGGTGGTAAGTGCAACACAGGGTTTCCCCATTAACAAACAATACTTTTATTGTAACAATTGATTAATATGATTAGTCTTGATTAACATGATTACTCTGCTCATCAGAAAACTTTGGTGGTGTTAGTAACCTAGAAGTTAACTGTTACCAAGTACTGCAACGGGAAAGGATTTGTTTTATTTTTGTGTTCAACATGTAAGAATCTAAGCTTGGTACCTCAGAGTATTTCCTTGAAGTCAAATAAGATTTCATCTATGTAAACACACACACACTTGCATGCATGCACACACACTCTTTGCTGAAAGGAAGTATGATATAGCCACAGAAATAAGAAGTATATGAATTTACTGGTAGAGTTAAAAATTTCAGTAAGATAAACTCTGTCTTAATTACTTGAAAGTGCTTTTTCTGAACTGAAATCTGCAATGCAAGACTCTTTCTTTTGCAAAATTGAAATAATTTTTGCAAAAGAAGCATAAAGCATGGCAGATTACTAATTTAGGATGCAAAATTATACTTACGGTACCATTTGGTTGGAATTCCTTGCAAAATTTTTTATGCCTTTTTTGGCCTTTTATAATTTATGACTGAAGGCTGATATATTTTATAACAAGACTCTGATGAAATGCTTTAAACAAAGAATTATAATGGCTGCTGCAGCATCCATTGACGTAATAAACGTACTGTTGTTGTCAGTAATGTGACTAAAAACTGAGGTAGTGACATGTCTTATTTATATGCCCTATAGCTGATTAACAACCACTGTTCTTGGTTAAGTAATCCCATGAATTCCATTAGGTAGTACCCACTGGAGAGTAAAGCAAGCAGGATCTAGCTCTTAGAGATCTATGGATATGTACCTTGGGCTTTTGCGAATATTATTTAATTGAAAGGAAGATTGAGATAAAATTATAGCCTTTTCAATGCCAATGTGTGCTTGCAGCTTTGTTAACCCACTTTTTTTGAATCTCAGTGAAGCATTCTTGCATAAATAAAATACACTATTATAAAATAAGTTATGCACAAGAGGTATTTTATGAAACTAAATAAGGGATAACAAATTAGACTGGATTGCTGGCCATATATAGCTTTGCTCTCTGAAGTACCAAAAAGAAAAAGTAATGCAGCCGAGACTGTGTGCTAATAGACTTGCCTGAAACAGCATGAAGGGAAAGGTGAGATTGCAGATAAAACAGAAAAACTTATCTGCATAGTCAATGTTCTTGAATATTCTTGTTTTCAGAAGACTTTTTTTTTCAGAAGGACTAAAATGGAACACAGTAATTTACTATTAAGCCAAATCCTGTTTATCTGTTTTTTGGAAGAATTAGTCTTGAACAAGTGACAGCCTTGGTAGCAATAAGAAGCCTTTCATGGGACAGACCCTTTATGGTATATTACTTGCCCAGATATCAGCTCATTACTGGTCACTTGAAGGACATCCTCAGCTATTCCATTCCTTTACCTGATAATTAGAAGACCACCAGATGACCTGAGCTGAAATGATTGGTATGGCATAACTAAATGAAAATAAAAAAAAACCCAAACAACAACAAAACAAAACAGGAGAGGGGAGGGAACATAGGGAAATATGGAACATAGATTTCATTCTTCCTCCCATTAGTTTGCAGGCCTACTTCATTTCCTGAGGACAGGAAGTGTCAGATCTATTTGATCTTAATGGGTCAGATAAATGCTTTATTGCAGATTTAGTGTAGTCATTGAAGAAGTCCACCACCTGATATGAATCCCACCCTCTGCTGAGCCATGTTAGGGGACTGTAGGGGCACATGAGTCTATGACAGCTCAATGTCAGTGGGGTAGTTCAGGTCACAGTGACCTGGGTGAACCCATCTGGTTCTGAATGAAGTGATGTGGCATTGTTTTGTAATCCCTTGGTGCAGATTAGCAGTGGGGTGTTTAAAAAGAGTTGTGAGCTGTAACTTTTTAAATTGCTGCAATTGCCTCCAAAATAATCCTCTCCAGATCTTCAAATGTTCCCTTGGAGCACAATTTTAACTCAGTCACTTCAAGAAGTTTCTCCTCTTCTTCCCCACCCCACTTTTTTGACACTCTTTCATTATAGGAGCCAATCCAGGTTTGTAAAAATGGTATTTCCTTGTATATTACATAGCCTGGTACAGCACTTGCCTGGTACCAACCTAGCATATTGGCACCAAGACTTGCAGCCTTGCTTATGAAGATAGGCTTTCTAGTCTGAATACCTTAATTAAATTAAAGGTAAATTAATTGTGCACCTATCTTTTGCTGTTTGTATCTACAACAAGAAGGGAACAGTGGAGGCCTTTGTAGAATTTGGTTAAGAGTTTTTTGTACATGGTAACATAAACTGTAAATACATAGTTCAATATTAGCAAAGCTGGAATTACTGTATATATTGCATTTTCAGTCCATCATCATGATTTATGTCAATATATAAAAAAACCTCCATCCCTTGAAACTGTCAACTACTTGTCAAATTTTGAGTAGTAAATGAAACAAAAAAAAAGTAGATGTGGCAGATAAAATGAATAAAGATATCTTTATAGCAGCACAGATCAAAGATTGTAGGCCAGAGACTTTACAAACTCCAATGAAGGTTTTTGTCATACACATGAGAACTCTAGAAATTATGTTGCATGGAAGCAAACAGAATTTGGCCAATATTAAAGGAAAGAAATATGTAAGCCTGGGGCATAATGAAAATCTACCTTTAAGTATATGCAATAGATTTTGTCCTTAATGATCTTTATAACGAGGTTCTTCCATGATCCTCCAGAGTATTGGCTATTCGTCAAGTTACACAGAAATGTGCAGTTGGTTCATGTCCTAATTGCAGCCCATAAATTAAAGAAATAGTGCAGGGTGAGTTGCTTAGTTATGCTATTCAATAATTTCAGCACACTGGATAATCTGACTGAACTTCAGGTCTCTGAGAACAATGTATTTAGCTATGTAAAACCAGTTTGACTCTAAGTATATGAAGGTTAGAGAACCCTTGAAGAAGTGGATCTACAGTGTAGAATAATTGCTTAATGGATAAAGTAGTGTACTTGATAGAGACCTGTAATAATTAGTGAGGTGAGGAAATGATATTTTTATGAAAGTCATAGTATCTTTTTGTACAGTACAACTTAAGCACTGCATGGTGAGTGACCTATTTGAACCTTCAGGAGAAGGCTAAGAGGATCGAGTCTGGGAAACTTCATATGGAAAACAGTTTTAGGTAGCTCCATTTTTTGCGGTTTTGGAGAATCCAAATATGTTGGCCTTTTCTCAAAACTGTGGTTTAGTTCCTGAACTTGATCACATAGAACCAAGCAAGTCTGCATCTGAATCATTCTTGGGACTCATATTTGTATTTGATACTAAAATCTCAAAAGAGATACTGTTTCTTCTGTACGAAACTGATCAAATATAACTAATAGCATTCCTAAACAGTTTATTCTTATTCTTCTTTTGGCCCGTAGATGTGAAGGTAAATTACTGAATTATTCTCACCTACATGATTTTGTAACCCTTGGGACATTTAAGAAACTGTTAGGTTAGTCCTTTCCTTATAAGTGGTGACTAGGAGCTAGGAGTACCAAATACCTTTGCTTCTTATAGTGTGTAGATGGAGTTAAACACTTAGTAGGAAGGTGGTAGGTGTTTATTTTATGGCAACTTCTTTTGCAGAGTTAACAGAAAGCAACTAGAGATATGCTGTTGCTAAAGTCAGTATAGTTTTAGGTGAAGGGTAGATGACTACCTCTTGATCCGATATCCAGAGTGTACTGCTGGAGTCTTTTTGCTTCTGAAAGAGTTGCCTCTGTGCAACTCTGATCCAAAGATCAGAACTGTTTCATCTCTCTCTATTCCTGCCTCTCTTCAATGCTGGTTGACAACTCAAATGCAAAGAGGTGGCTGGAAGAACTTGTAGGTTATTAGGAGTATATCCTTTAAGTATTTGGAAGTAAAGACCTCTGAAGTTTTGATAATTAACTTGATTTTATATGTAACTTCAATAGTACTCAAGTAACTCATCTTCTGAACAAGAAAGCTTCAAGCACAATGAAATCTCTCTTGCTTCTCATATGCTGCAACGTGTGCCTCTCCTCCACACACCTGCCCCTGCCCTCTGAAAGTTTGTAAAACAGTCTAATCACCTAATAGGGGTATGCAGCATTGCAGATGTGATTGAAAGGAGAATCAGATTGATTTATTAAATATGCACCTTTCATTTTTAAAGGATTTGTCAACAATAATACATATCTAGGAACACAATACCCAACACCAAGGAAAGTGGGAAAGAGGAGGAATCCTTCTACTTAACCCAACAGTGAATCAATAAAGTCCTCTTATCTGTATTCTTTTTTNAAGAGTTCTGTAGACACTAAGCTTGTTCAGATTTTCAATGAATAGTTTAGGCCCAAAAAAGGAGAGGGGGAGAGAAGTGCTGAAAGTTTATTAAGAAGAAAAGAAAGTATTTTCCCATACTTGTTGTAATAAGCTTCATTAATATGATCATTTACTACTTTTTTTTTTTCCCCCCACTGGAATCTTTTCTTATTCACTGTTCACACTGGAGAGAATTTATTTAGTGATGACTACTGCTATCTGAAAAATAGCTCAGTGACTTATTTATCACAGCTTGTTAAAACTCTGTTTTAGAAGCTTCCCCTGAAAATAACTGGCCACAAACATGAACAAAGCGGCTCCACCTCCCTGCAGGGTGAGATAAAGAAGTACTGCTCTCTCGTCTTACAGATAAGGGCCTGAAACAGAGGAAGATTACATCAAAAGTGCTGCTATATTTGAGTTCCTGCTTGAGGATGCCTTTTTGAGTGATATTACCACTAAATAACACGTTTCATGTTCACAGCGTAGCTGTTATTGACTTTCAGTACCCTGAAATGAGAATTTGATTTCAGGCTGAGCAATAAAAAAAAAAATAGAGACTCTCAAACAAGCCTGTTCTTATTGCCCTAAACTCCCAGTCCTGGTCTTCTCCTGCTGAGTAAGAATCCTAATTTCAACTCTTAGCTCTCTGCCCAGTCTCCTCAAAAGGTTTAAGAAGGGCTGTATAACTAAATGTAGGCATTTGTAAAGTGGACATTTAAATCTGAACTAGTAGCACTGACCTCCTTTGCGTAGTCAAAAGAAAGAAATAAATGACTAGGATGCAACTGATCTCCCACAGATGGCATCTAAAATATAGCAATAGAATTGCATTCTAGCACCTGTCTCTGAAAGAGGGGTGAGTAATCCATGGATGGACATCTAAAGCTAGGTGAAATTAATCCCACCTTCTGTGTCTCACCCAGCTGGCTCCTTACTCAGCCACCTGTGCCATGCTTTGTCTCCTTGGCTAGCCAGAGCTGGCTTTGACACCAACATGTCTTCAGTTCTTTTTCTCCATCTGTCTGCTTTGCCATCCCTCCCTTTAATAAAGTAAGGCATCATTTTTTTTCCACACCTGGTGGGGGTTCGGAAGTGGCATGCTAGTCAAGAACATAAGATTGTATTCATGTTCCTGCAGCTCTTTCCAAATCTGTGAGGGTTATAGGGAAAATGCTGCTCATCCCTTGCATTCTGCTCACTGCACTGCAGGATAGTGATGGGTATAAAAAGGTCAGCCTACAGCTTCCCCAGAGAGCTGGAGCTTGTCTAATGCTGTTGATGGCTTCTGAAAATGAGTTGCTTTTTTCATGTTGTCTTCTGACTATTTATGACCTCAGAGTTTTGAAAGCCATTTAACTTGCTAGATTTGAACAGATAAAATTATGTGTTTCCAACATCAGGGCCACACTCTTTTCTTCTACCCATCCTTCAGCTGGCTTTAAAGGAGACATGCGAGTTTTAAATTATAGAATATTTTATCCTTCCTAAAAGAATCAGAACTGTTTTCTTCTGATTTCCTTCCTGAAATGGCTGACAAGGCCCAACTGTCCCAAGGAAAAAAAAAACGACAGCCAAAACCAACCAAACAAGAAAAACCCACACACAACCCAAAAAACTACCCACCCAAAAAAACTCTTACCCCCAAAATTCAACTTCAGGCAGCAGTATGATACAGATAACACCAGCCCCAATGATTTAAGCTGTTGGCTATAAAAGAAAGAAAAAACAGCCTTACAAAATCTTAAAATAAATAAAGCAAGCTCTCTACAGATTTGATTTTTTTATGTGTATGCTTATATATTAATGTTGTAGTTCAAGGCTGGAGCTGCTTTCAGCTAACAGTCTTATCAGTAGAAAAGCATAGGCTTTAGATATCACAAAACTACCTATTAATTTAGATTATACTTATCAAATAGTTTTAATTAGGAAAGAAGGTTTCACCAGAAGATCAAGTTTTATAACGTAGTCACTAAGGGACAGTGAGGAATATTAAAGTTCAGTGCCCTCTTCTACAAGCAGATCTGACCTACTGTTTTCTACTTCCAAAGAAAACTCCCTAAGCCCTTTCATATGAGATATATGATATTGGTTGTTCTGACATTTCGGATTCAAGCCACTTCACTTTCTTCTAATTTAACATTCTTTCTATTCAGCCTTGGTACTGAGGGTGAAGAGGAAGCTGCTACTGCCCACCACTTTATTTTTTGCTTCATTTTGCTTTAGGTGGTTGAAAAAGAAATGCTTTGATTCAAGTCAGGCAGAGATATATAATAAAAAAAAATGTCCTGCCATTTGAAGTCATCTGTAGTATTAAGTAAAACAAAGATAGGGAATGCATCTTCCATTAATTCTTTAGAGGCTTGAATGATAAATGTTCTCCTGCAGACTTGCATGCTGGGAAGTCCCCTTTTATCTTAAGAATATGATTTTTTTTTTTATAATCCTGAATACAGATACATTTCTATAAGTAAATTGAACCGTGATAAATGCCAAATTGTCACCTTTTGGTGGTAACAATTAACCTTTCTGAAGCCTTCTGTTAATATGATGCATTTGCAAAACAATTATCTGTATTAAAAACTTCTGTTAAATCTTTTCATTCCGACTGCCCCCTACAAAATTCTATTTGTATTGAAATAGTAGAACATAATTTGTTCAAAGAAAGTTCATCAATTTTGATGTTTAATAAGAAGTTAAAATATAGCCCAGAGGAAGCTTTTGTATTTCTCATGCCAACTTTTTGAAGTTTCATTTATGTGGTTTATTTGCCAGGATTAGAATAATGTTTGCTTTTTTTCATGCATGTAGTTGTTCACTATTCCAAAGCATTAACCTAAGAATATCCTTTTCCAAACAGCAGAATGCGTTTATTTGCTTCAGTAGGACTTCTATACAAATGTTTCTGTCTGTCTGGGAATGATATTCTTTTTACCTTCATTCCCTGTTTAAAGTGTAGGTGTTCCAAGGCCTTGCATACTCACTTGCAAAGTGAGAATTATCTTTTTCCAGTGCATCATTAACTTTATATACAAATACATTGATATCTATGATATTATTTACTTAATGACATATGCCAGCTCTGCATAACTCTATAGTAATCCTGGCATATTATACTTCAGAAGCATCTTACACTTATTTAGTGACTGTAAAGTATCTTATTCCTACCTTATACATCAGTCATCTACAGGAGAAGAATAAAGAATTAATTTGTAATTATTCATCTTCTTTTGGGATATCTTTTTTGAATTATATACTGTTGCATATATTTGTATTGTTCAGCTGTCATATCTCTGGGACAAAAGACAATTTAACTTTATTTGTAGACAAGCAAAGAAAAAAAACAACAAAAGATGTTTCATCAACAAGGGACTTCGAGATAAGGAGGTTCTCTGAGGATGGCACATCAACGGTACAACATATTATGGAATAGTGGGTTGAACAGTTTCTAACAAACTGTTCATTCAGCAGGAAATGAAGGTGTAGAAATATGGACTGAGACAATGATCCTTCAGGCCTGACTGGAAAGCCTTCCACCCCGGTCACATGCCTGGAAAATAGTAGCTCTTTTGGTCAATTCTGCAGACCAGAAACCCTTACTCAGAGACTTGAGCTCTGTCCCTGGGCCTAAGGACACAATTTCTAGGGTCCAGTAGCAAGTGCCTTGGCTGATCCTACAAATTTTGAGGTATATATTTCTGTTACTCTGTAACGTAATATGAGCAGAAGGTATACATTTTGTTTCCTACAGCCTATATCATCTCTGGCTTTAAGAGCACAGCATGCTACTTACAAATCTTGACTTCTAATAATGACTGTACTTTTACTTTATGCTGGATAATACACACCTTGCAGTAATTTTCTTATGATGATACCTCTTTTTTATATAGTATGAAAACAGTCTACAATAAGAATAGTTATCCTGAAGTGTTTAAATTTTTGCTTAGGTCAATAAAATATCTTAGGCTGTTACAGATCAGAGATTGTGTGAACTTGGTAGAAATGATCTTGTTTTAGTAATGGAGTGACATAAAATTAATTCATCTTCTTCTTCTCAACTGAAGGTGAAGTAGACTTTTTTGCTCATGTATTTTTTCTAATCTGAAAATGTTGCTATGGTGGAAGGAAATATGTGAAATTAGTGTTTTGATGAAAACTGTTTGGAAAAGCTTTGCAAGACCAGAGTATGCATGTATGTCAGAGAAACACCTTTTCTGTAACACGCACCAGCTAGTTCTTGTTGTAGTAATTGTACCTTTCTCTAGGTATGAGGAAGGCCATAGAGTAGAGCATACCCTCTACCTGATTCAAGGGATATGTCCACATATATGAATGTATATACTGAAGATTTTGTTTGAAGCTAAGGGGTCGAGGAAGCAGCAAGAGTGGGGCTGCTCTGAGAGGGGCCATGCAGGGAGTGGAGGTGACCCCGGTGCTAGTTGTGGTGTCTCACTGATGTGCACCACAGTGTCTGAGAGGGACAGGCAGAGCTGGGTGCTGGTAATGGGATCCATTGACAGCTCAGGCATGGTGAGGAGATGACCCAGGGAGAGGGGCCTCCCCGGTGGGTCAACAAGAGCAAATGGAGCCAGATTCAATGACAGGGCTGGAGACAAGGTTGTAGTGTTCATCCAAGGTTTGTCCAGAAGGCAGGGCTGGAGACCCCTATGACGTTGCTGAGGTGGGGACTAATGGTACCTGGCAGAGTTGAAATGGGGTCTTTGGGCTCATGGGACAGGGTCAGGGGAGGCTGGGGCAGGGCCAGTAAGGCCCACCAGTGCCTTAGGGGATTTCTTCACCTTGGAGAAGTAACGATTCAGAGGGGTTGTAACTGCTGCCTTCAAGTACCTGTGGGGCATTAGAGAGAAGGTGATGTCAGGCTCTCCTTGGCAGTGCACAGTGAGAGGACAAGGGGCAACAGTCATAAGCTGTAAAAAAAAAGAAATTCCAATGGAAAATAAGAATGGGAGGAAAAGTCACTGTGAGTGTTCTAATACTGCAGCAGATGCCAGGGAGGCTGTTGAACCTCCATTTGTGGAACTATTGAAAACTTGACTGGATGAAGCTCTGATCAGCTTGGTATGACTTTGAACCTAGCCCTTCTTTGAGCAGAAGGTTGGACTGGGTGATGTCCAGAGACCTTTCCATCTGAATGATCTATGGCTTTAAAAAAGGGTAACTCTCATCTTAAATATCTGGACACGTGGTTGAGTTCCCTAGTATTAGGGCAGAGGGTATATAAATAGGTGTGTTCTTTCTTTAAAAGTTTAAGGGGGAAAAGAAAAGACAGAGTTAAGAAAGGTCTTATTTTGTCCTGGATGGGAAGTAAAAGCATGCTTGAAAACAGACTTATAGATTCAGAAAACTATTTCCTACTGTACTTTAGCAGCAAGAGAAACTACTGTAATCTCAACTTGCCACAGTTTACCAAAAGCCAGCAGACTTCTGCCTCACTCTTTTGGTGATCAGTTCCATTCAGTATGAACAAAGAACTTGCTTAGGTCTTCAGTTTTAACTCATTTTTCAATGTCCCTATTCAGCCATCATATTCAATACTGGTTATTCTATTTCTTCCTAAATCCCTTAGCAAAAACTCGAAGAAAATAATCCTGCTCAGTACGGCTCATTGCCACCCGTCGTTATCCCTGGGATTAATAACATTTGTGATAACTGCAATAAATTGGACCATTTCATGTTACCATGGCAGCCAAATTGAAAGTAGCAATTTTTTTCCCTAGGTTGGCTGCAGATACTGTTGCAGGTAGAAGACATAAACTAATACTAGTTTATAATTTTCATCTGTGTTATACCAAGACGTCTTTTCCTAAATTTCTCATTCTCTGTGGCAAGTACGTATGGTGTAGGAGTTCCTTATTAAAGAATAACTGGAGAGACGAGGACTCCTTATCTGAGTGCATCAGTGATTAAATAAATCTGATATTTTGTCTTGAATGACGGTGAATTTCAAATACTACAGTGAAGAACAACTGGAGAATGCCAAAGAACACTTCCTTCCTTATACTGCTGTAAAAAAAAAACCCCAAACAAAGAAAAAACAAGAAAACACAAACAAAACAAACCAAACCCCAAAGCCCAAACACCACAGGTTATGCTCTAAAATAAAAAATAATAATAATA
>VZTV01050973.1:702-14124 GCA_013400875.1 Anhinga rufa
TCAGTATATAGATAGATAAATGCAAGATATCTTGCAAGTCCTATTGCAAGAAAATAGTTATCTACTATTTTAGCTCTGTGAATATAGTTCAGCAAAAGAAATGAGAAATTACATGCTCTCTCCTTAAAAGACTGATTATCTCTTTTGGAAATGCCAGAGCAAGGAGAAGGAAAAGCTCATGCGCAGTGAATTATTTTTCCCTTTTCTGACAACTGTAAGTTTAAAAAGGGTTAAAAATGAATTATTAAACTGATGTAATGATAAAAAAATCAGCTTCTTCATGCACCCAATGGTAAAAAATAACCAATCAAAACTATGAGGAACTGTCAAATAAAAAATCCTCCAGTTTAAAAAAAGTTTAGCTTTGATCGCTTAGAGAAAAGGCGAAGAACACTTCAAGTGCCTTTTCTTGGCAGGTGACACACAAGGAAAATCCTTTTAAACAAAATTCCTTTAAAAACCTGTTACCTTCAAAATGATCTCAAATGTAAACATACTAGTGAAGACATAATCTGCATACCCTAGGATCTGGAAGGTAAACAAAAAGTTACAAACATTATTGCTAAAGCTGTTTTTGAGCTAACAAGGATCAATTAACAATGCATTACCTTTAACAGGATTTCAACAGTAAAGATGGCTGTGAAAGCATAGTCAAAGTAACCAAGTATCTGCAAGGTATAATATGTGCCACAGTAAGAAATCCATCTATTAATAATTTTTTACAATTTAGACCACATGCACAACAATACCTGAATTAATCTAAGTAGGTAGATGAAGAATTTAGACAAAATAGTTTAAAATTCCAGCTGTTATGCAACCATTTTTATTTACTTAAAAATTGATCGGATGCCACTGTGCTTAGATAATAGATTTCACCCCTAGAAGTTAACAGGACCCAATAAGCAACACTTTCTTTCAATTCAGAATTTCCTCTATCAGCTTTCACAGGTACTTTCTTCAGCCTTTAGCAGAGATATAGAATCTTACACAAGCAATAAATACTTATTAATAATAAGTATTTTTTTACCAAAGTATTGCATCAAAAAATAAAAACTGCGGTGGATGCTTCTAGACTGCACATCAGTCTACATTTAGCTACATTAACTTGTTCCTGTATAGACTGGGCTAGAGTGCCACAAAGCAAGGAAACAAATAACTAAATTACTTAAAATCAATACTACAACTCTTTTTTCTTGAACTTGGAAGATACAGAAGTGATGTATTTCTAGGAAATTTAAAAGAACCCACAACAGTTGCATCGTAATATGCAAACTTCTAAAAAGATTGTGGATGTGATATTGACCTTGCTACTGTCAACAGGAGCACTGCCATATCTTTCACTACAACCAAGATTTCACCATTTCAAGGTGGCCATATAACTAGCACCTAATTTAGCAATCGACATGCACTGCAGTAGGGTATTAGTTTAGTTTCAAGGATCCACCAACCAACTAGCACACAGAAACATGTTGCCTGTGGCTCAGCAACTAATAAAATGGGAAGGAGAAACAGAGACAACACACAAAGGCAGTATTCCTATTATATCATATAAAAGGAAATTATTTTTTTGCCCATGTTCAGTTGAAGATCACATTCTTCTGTCCCTTGCTGTGGCTGAAAAAATAGGCAAATATTAAAGCTAACCAACAAAGATTAATCAGTAAGGAATTCATTCTAAAGTCAAAAGAAAATATTTAAAGGCATTCCAGTTTGTAAACTTTCATTCCCTTGCCAAGCTGGCTGGTTGAAGGAACATGATTATTCAAGGTGGTAACAAGAAAAATATTCAGGTCTGGTACTCCTCTTGTTACAAAAACAATTATCAGCCCTTCAAGCCAGTTCTGCCATAACAATTTCAGTATTGCCCACCAACTCTCTTCTTATTATTCATTAGTGTGATTTATTCATAAGATTGCACTTGTCCAGTTTTATAGATATGGGAAGCACACAGCTCTAGTGAATAGTACATGACGAGTGTCTTTGTGCTTTGACCTCTTTTTACCTTTGAAGAAAGTTTTAACTTTTTGGGTTTTACTAATGTTACTGAAAAAATGTTCAGAGAATGTACAACAGGCAAAAGTGGACTTTCAGAGGCTGCATCTATGCTAGCAAGAACTAGAGGGATACAACATCTATTGACCTAGTAGGTCCACCTTTCCTATAAGAGGCGGAAGAGTGTCTCTAACTCCATGGCAATCTCTAACAATCAATACAGGCCTAAGTCAGGAGAGTACTCTGTCAGATACTCTGTCAGAGTATCCCAAGAGTCCCCACAGACTATTACCAAGCATCGTTTCAGCTATTTCATACCTCATCTAACGCATGCACAACTCACAATAACATGAGAGGCTTGCTTCACTAGTAATACAAGTGCAACAAGTGTAAGACAAACATTAGTGGCCACGAGAGTGGATTTATTTTTGTTTCTCTGTCTAATAATTGTGCATTTGAGTAATAGGAAGGTCTTCTACTACTCTTAAGAACTTAAAATGGGTGATTCAGGAATTTGTTTTAGGAGAACACAGATGTTTACTTGCCACATAAACTACACTTTTATTGTAAAATAGAGACATTTCTGCAATTAATATTCTTACAAATATTTTGTTTCTACAAGTATGTCTAAAAAAGGATGCAGAAACACTTCCAAATTTTCAGGTTTGTATATAGGCTGAAATGGTATTTGACTCTCGAATCAAGGCAAGGGCTCAGCATGCTCTGATCCTCGTCTTAGATGTGAATATAGAAAAAAGTGAAAACTGTTTATTTTCTGATTTGGCCAATCAGGACTCCAAGATTCTTCAGGTCCAATGTGGTGTTACACAAACTCATTAGTGTGGCCACACTGGCTTCTTTGAAAGAAGAGGTAATATCCTTGCAAATACATACACTCACTAAGGGTGATACTCTGAGTTCTCCAAGACCATATAATAGAATAAATGAAGAAGAAGAGAGGACAGGTCAGAGTCTTTTCCCAATATATAATAACCAGTGATAATTTTAACTGGCATTTTTAAATCAGTGACAAACACTGAGAGGCACTAAGAGTGATTCAGGAAATGCGTATCAGGTACACCAGCTGAAAATTATGAAAAATATTAAAATTAAAAAGATTATACTCAGCTTGAGCGTATTTTTTTTCTGACATATAAATATCAGAACAAAGGAAAAACATTATGTACATAATAAATGGTTCTAATACCTATGATGTTCCATCAATAAAGTTGCTTGTCTTTAAAGAATTATGTTTTTTAAAGCAAAAAAATACAAATGTATGACTTGCAAGAGGAAAAGGAAAGTTTCTTAACTTGAAAATTAAAAACCAGGCACTAGTCCCAGAGGACTGTTATCCTGTGAGGATACCTTAATCTTCAGACATAAAAATTACGGACTTACATTATTTCGAAAAGAGTGGCTGCGAATTGGATCTTCTGCTGCTAGGGAAACACTGCTCAGCATGATGAATACAAGGATGAGATTGGTAAAGATGTGGTGATTGATGAGTCTGTGGCATCCCACTCGAATTCTGAAGAAGACATACAAAAATATACCATGTATGCAAATAGCATTCAGCAGATGGCTAATATACAACATTTTCTATGACTCTGACAACAATGACAGAACAAATCAAGCAGCAGCAGCAGCTAAAAGCAGTGCAAATGCTGAAGTTATAGCTCTGATTTCTAAAAATGTAAATAAATTCAAAATCCAATCCACCTGTAGTGAAGATGCACTTACTGAAGGAATCTGAGAGAGGATTTCCCAGCTCCTGTTGGTTTTCAATGGGTTATGAATGCTACTGCAAGTTCCAGTGTTTGTACTACTGTGCACATACAGAGGCCAATGTCAAAAGGACCAGTGCTAGATAAGAGATCATTTCAGATCCTTTGATCTGATTCATATTAAAGCTGTCAAAAATACTCATATGGTGCGATATGGCTTAAGCTGCAGATCTCATTGTGCTACTTGGAGACTCAATCCAAATCAGAATCTCCTGTGAAGATTTTCTCATAGAATTACAGGACAGGTGGGTGTTGAAGATTACAGAGCTGCTAAGTTTCAGCCACATATCATGAAGTGAACCGTACATATGCTTAGAGTCACTGAGCCCAAGGTTATTACAAATGCTATTGAGCACCTTGGTAAAATAGGTCCTGGATTAAATTGCAAAAAGGCAGGATTTGGTTCATAACTGACTAACACTGAAGTTGTGTAAATTCTCCTGAAGAATCAAAATGTTCTTGGGGAAAATTTGTTCTCCTGTTATTAAGTAGATGATTTGAGTATAGTGTATTTTTGGTTAAGTAAGGTGGCCATTTTGGCCTGAGAACATGTAGCATTAGTTGAAGCCAAAAGCAATTTGACATGTTCAACAAATCTAATGTTTTTGCATTCAGTATATGTGTTCTTAAAATGACTAGTTTAAATAGCTGTCTTTCCAGTTTGTTTTTGAAAACTCTGATGATAGAAGCCCAAAACATTGTATCTTGATCATCACACCATCTTCTAAACTTACTTGTGATGACCTCTACCACTGAGAAGACAGCAATCTCCTGTGCCAAATAACTCTTAAGCTCCCTTCTACGACTGCTCATGAAATTGTTATATGTAAATGTAACAGCTATGTTCAGTCTGCAGGAACTGAATTTAGTTCACTTGTTCACTTCCATCCAACAATCAGTAACGACTGTTACTGACTACTGAAGCTTGCTTTCTTCAGCAGTGTACAACTTCAAATGCTCTGAAATTACACTGAGCAGTGAAAGATTCCAATTCCCCCCAAAACCCAACTATTATTGTTCTTGATTTTTGAAATAATTTGTCTTTATCTTCAGTGTTTGCTCAAATCTGGGAAAATGCTGTTACCCCAAGAGGAATATATACATCCTTACTCCTCCTTGTCTCTTTTTCTCTCTCTTATTTTCTCTTCTCCTTCCTCACTTGTATTGCTCTACAAAGGTCCTGAGGGTTACTAGGAATCCTGTCTCATGTAGAAAATGCTCAGGTCTTACATCACACCTTTTATATCCAGTGACTAACATACTAAATAGCTAATATACATTAAAGGCTACTCTTCAGACATGTGCAGACTTGACAGACTGTATGTACAAAATGCTATTATCTTCAACAGTGTGAAACAAATTAATATATTTATCATTTCCATTTACCAAGTAATTCAGAACATTTTAGGACAGAAGCTACTTTCTCCTAAATACTGGAGAAGATACTGGAGTTCTAACTCCTAACCTCACTGGAAGGAGGCCTATTCCTTCACTGCTAAACCTATTGGCTAAAACTATTTTTCAAAATTATATTTACGGATTGGTGCTGCTGAAAATGAAGAAGGCACTCCCTTCAGGGATTGGTGTTATCTTCTCCTTCATATTTAGTTCCGATATTCTACGAGGACGTGGGCCTGCTGGTACTTCTGGTTCATCCTCCTCATCTTCTTCATCTTCACCTACTTTAATTTAAACACTTTTTTACTATAAAATAAAAACCATTGAGGTTTTTATATTGTTCATAACAATATAAAATCATGGCTTGTATTAAAAGATATATGGCTTATGGGAAATATATATTCACAGCATGTCTTTAAAAATCTATGAATCAATATATGAACAATCCATATAGTTGTCATGAACTTATATACATGTTTATGTGCATATGTGGGTGCGTGCATAAGTGCCCTGAGTGCACTAATAGGCTTTACTGACCTTGACCAGCCTCGTCTGGGCTCTCCACTCACAACCCCTGCACATGGGCTCTGGAGCCCCACTTAAGCTCAGCCCCTGACCGTCAGTCCGTGCCTGAGCTGTGCTGTAGGGGTGCTGAGCTCTGGGCACTGGTTTAGCACTGAGTACTTAAAAGGTAGGGCAGATTTCTGTAACAGGCATCCAGACAATCAGACAAAACTGATTTTTAGATAAGTATGTTCACTGGATTGGAGGAAGTTAAGACAAGAGTGACCAAACATCATCAGCCCTAGAATGTCCTTTTCTGCCAAACATTTCAGAAAAGTTTAGAATTTGCTCTCACATCCAGATAGTATTACCACAGCAGTCTTCATGCTCACAGTATTAACACTCATACGCTGTCTGTACTGTCTAGGAAGCTGCAGGAAAAGATAATACTTAGCAGCTTACATTTATCCGCTGATAACAGAACACAACTTCACTGGCTTCAAAGGAATTGATTCAGTGTTCAGCAAGAGCAGGTTTAGGATATTTTAGCAAACAAACTTAAATGTGTTTGTCTTCCAGCTGGTATTCACATACCTGGTACATCACAGGGTGGGTAGGGATCTTTATCCTCATCCTCTCCTTCTCCATATTCAGCAATTGTCACCTACAGCAATGAAAGGGATGCACAAGAAGAAAAAGAAATTTAAATGTAGCTTGGAGTATAAAGTTCAACAGAAAGCAGACCAAATAAGCCTCTGAAGTCAGGGAAGTGATCCCTACACTTACTCTGAGTTTTCTGAAACAGGGTAACTCTGAGAACAGAGGAGAGCTAATACATATTTTTAGAAGGTGATTTTTCTATAACAACTACATTCTTCTGGTTGTGTAGATCACAATAAGAATAAAACCAACATGGCTTTGGTAAAAATTAGCAAGAATGTTCAAACATTCTACTAAGAATTTATCATTCACTAATCTCTTCCACTGGATTTATCAGGCAAAATACCTACAGGGATCCTAAAATAACATCAAATTTTTCTAACATTAACTATTTCATATTATAAGAGCTTCGCTTCTCAGGATATCCTGAAACCAAAAGGATTTTCTGGATTAAGAGATTCTGTGAGGATGCAAAGCATCAGAACTAAGTTTCCTTTGCCTGGAAAAAAAAAGCGTAGGGATGATGGGTTGATAAAAGAAATTGTACAATGCACAGTAGTCTTGAAAAGTACTGCCTAGGAAAATTAGTAAAACTGCTTCTTAGAAAAGACACAATTTTTAGAATAAACACCTTACTATCCTTGGGCTTCTTTTGGTCACCTTCTGACTTCTCACTTTTTTTATTTTCCAGACTCTCTTTTCTACAAAACAATACAATAACAATTACAAAGCACATCATGTAAAGACAGAAGATTTTAAGTTTACTATACCCATTCTATGAAAAGTTAAGAGAGCATACCTAAAGCCATATAGTAAAATATTTAAAATTATTTGCACAGCTGCAGGTGTCAGAGCAATAAAATCTATTGCATTTGAATGCAATGATCCGTTTAAAAGATTATAATTTTGAATGTAATTCCAGAAGCTAATCCCTAAAAAATTCTATGCGTGATCATTACTCCTTTCCAGAGGGATAAACTGTGCCCTTGGACTCCTGCAAACAACTTGCACTGACTTCAATAGGCCTGCACTGATTTCAAAGGAAGGCTTTCTTCTTGTCTATATAAGGCTTAGAGAACTGATTCCACATCAACAACAGATACATTCTTGTTCTAATTGTGCAATAAATCCTAACATTGCAATGTTTAAATCAGTTGGCTTATCATTATGTCCTTAATTCACCCCACTTTCCCAGTTACTACCCAACTTTTATCTAAAATCATACTAATTGGGTCTTATTTTAACATCTAGGTAAACTCTTTCATCTTGCCCCCTGCCCCAAGTCCAATGAATTTTCAAGATGGGAAAGACATTTACATAAAGTAAAGAAAATCCTTATGAAAGAATTCAGTACCCTCCTCCTTCCCTCTCCTGCTTATTCAACATGCCCATGGTATTTTACCTTGCATTCTTTTTCCTTTCCTTTTCTTCAGCTTCTTCTTTCTGAGCTGTGTTTAGGCTTTCAGCATCTGCCAAGTTATCCACAGCAATGGCCAAGAAGACATTTAGCAAGATATCTATTTCAAGTCATTTTAAGGACATTATGCCTTACTGTATTTATTTGGTTTATTATCAGCATAAACACCGACAATGTGAGAGATATAAAATGCATGATCCCAACCTACAGCGTAGAGATTTGTCATGCTGGAGTGTAGTGCAAATAACACTCATTAATGGACTAGATTAATACTGGGTGTAAAACGAGCAGAGATCCATTAGGGTCACTGATTTTAAAATAGCAGAATACTTGACATATTTTTTAAACAAATGAAATTCAACTTTATGCTAGCCTGAGCAAGTTTCACATACGAAACGTTGTCTATTAAAAGTGAAGACTGTTCCGCCACTTCGAAAAATTAATTTTTATAATGCACTATCTTCTGTGTCTACAACTATCTATGTCAAATTCTGTACTTCAGTCCATATCAGTTAAGTACAAATACTGATACAAGTACCGTATAGTACAGAAAATAGAACAGTTTTGCCTTCAGTGAGTACACAAAGGATACAGTTACCACAGATGAAGAGGATAATGAAATATATACAGACTATCATGCCTGACGATGATGGGCCACCATATGCCATTATGCCATCATACATAACAGCATTCCAGTCTTCACCTGTTAGAATCTAAGAAACAGATATATTATTAGTAACTCAACATCAAAAAACGCAGTAGAGAAATAAGATTCCTCTAACCACAATATGGCAAACCTTCCACATACATAAAGCAGTATCGTAATCTCTTCATGCATTGTTTTAAAATTTCCATTTAAAGAAGCATCTCCTGAAAGCTTGGGTTTAACGCTACTACATTTTATTTTATGCTATGCATTTACATCACCGAACTTCAAAGCCAAAAATAATAAAAATAGAAGCCTATAGTTTTACTGATTTTGGCATGCAAAAGTAATAGCCCTGATTTTTCAGTAATGCCACATATGTCGTAATGCAAATGTTCATCACTTTTGAAAATGAAGTTAGTATACATTTTAAGGGTCTCTTTTTTTTTTTTTTAATAGTGGCCACAAATGTTTTCTAGTGTATGCCATTTGTTAGTCCTGCAAATTGGTCTACCCAATTACAGTTTTAACGGGGTCTGGCTGCCTTATCATTAATTATATAACACACGTACCACACACATACACTACCGTATTAGCTTTTGAAATGGTAGCTATTTTAAACTGAATGGAGTTCAATGTGGTGGGAGAATCACATAATTTTTAATTGGCTATTGTTTCACATAATTTCACAGAAGTCTAAAAGAATTTTACAGAAATCTGTTGATTAGTTAAAAGGATAGTTTACAATGAGGCAACTCCACTTTTTCTGTACTATGACAAAAATTCTGATTATTACAATGCAGGTTACAGGGGTGTTTTATATATTTCTAAGTAACTTCTTCAAAATTATCAGTTCTATCCTCAGAAAACATGTAATACTGATTCTCCTGCCAAGTAATAGAGTGGCTGTTCAAGAAAATGATATGCATGCCAATTTTGGAAATTCATTTTTGGAGAGCTAAACTTATCAAGCTGAATTTCATAGTTGTTGAGCACCCAACAGGTTTCTTGCTCCCAACTATTCTGAAACTGAAGGTAGCCTCATTCCTTTGAAAATGAGGCAGCCTAAAATCTGAATAAAATCCAAATCAGCTGAGTCTGAAAGTGCAGCCTTAATTTTTTAAAGGGGCAATGTCAGGTCAAATGTGGACATTTTTCCTCTTAAGGAAATTTCTCATTAAGATTTCAGTATGTTAAAATTACACGGAAAGATTTTTTGCTTGCTCTGGGCAGCCACCAGATGAAACTTCTACCAAGGAGATAAGAAGTTGACACAAAGTTGAATCTTGCAGGGCCAGTTTTAAACACTCACCTACAATATCTGAAACCAAACATTGTGGTAATGTGCAAAGCTCAATGTGAAAATGGCTAGAAAGATTAAACCAATTAGCCTAATTCTAGTATCCAAATTAGGAAAATGAAAAAAGATCATAAAATAGTGAAAAGTAAACTGTAATATGGCCCTATCTTTTCATAATTAACAGACAAGTAGCTTTAAAATGGTAATAAACCTGACAGTGTCTCTTTAAAGAAATTCATACTTATTTTTATATTATAGTAAGTGATATGACCCATATGCAAATATGCACTCCTACAATGCTTCTCACTTTTTCCTGCTCGGGAATAGCTGAACTTTTATATAGCTAATGAAGTTAAAGAGAACAATTTGATTAAAAATAACATTCCACCTCGTTTTCTAGTGATGTACTTGATGGACAAAGGAAGTTTATTTGTGTGAAATAATATGACAGCTATGTCGCATAGATAGATCAAATAAGACATGAAACAAATGGTACAAATGGCGCAGAGTTACCAGAGTACTGAATTTAATGAGCAGAATGCTACTTAAAGTAAACTGAATAAATAGTATTCATGATTTTATTTTCAGGGAACATGATCACTTAAACAGTTTTGTTGATCATTAAAGGTAAAATGTTTCATACGGGATGAAAGACAGTTACCTGGAATACAGTTAAAAGAGCTTGTGGAAAATTATCGAAGGTGCTCCGTTTTGTTTGAGTTTCATCAAAATTAAATTTGCCTCCAAACAGCTGCATTCCAAGCAACGAGAAGATTATGATGAAGAGGAAAAGCAGAAGCAACAGTGAAGCAATGGACTTCATTGAGTTTAACAAGGATGCTACCAAGTTGCTCAGGGATGCCCAGTGCCTATAAATTAAAATGCGTGTGTTAACACACACCAAAAAAAACCCCAAACAAAACAGTAAAAGAGCAGCGCGTGATGAAGTATTACAAAAGAATTGCTGATCACCCTTCAGCTATCCCTAAAGTAGCAGTATTAGTTAATCTTACCTTGTTACTTTAAAAATACGCAGGAGACGAACACAGCGAAACACTGAAATTCCAAGGGGTGACATAATTTCCAACTCCACCAAAATGGTTTCAACAATGCCACCACAAACAACGAAGCAATCAAAGCGGTTAAAAAGAGAAACAAAATAAGCCTGTAGGCCCAAGCTGTACATCTTTACTAACATTTCACAGGTGAATAAAGCCAGAANCTAACATTTCACAGGTGAATAAAGCCAGAAGAACTTTATTTGCGATATCTGGAACAAAATATTAAAAAAAAAAGATTTCTGAATTGTCTCATAGATTATATTTTTATTTTAACATATTAGTACTCTACTTTCTCCACTAGTTTGCAGCCTTTTTCTTAAGAAGGAAGTACTGGTTTTTTATGTTGGACTGTACTTGATACCTAAGTGGCAAAAGTTACACAAGGATGTAAAGCTTCCTACCACCTATAAACTATTCATCTTTCCAATCAGTTCTGCAGTTCACAGCTGCTCAACTCACAGCTTGAGTCCACACTGTAACTTAAGCAACACAGCCCACAGCATGTTCTGATGTGCCAATTACCATTTTCTTCCTCATCTTTCAAGCATGGTTTAACAATAAAAGTACAGGTATTTACAATTTAGTATTGTCAGGTTTTTGCTGGTATGCCATTAAGCTGTCTTACAGTTGTGGAAATCAGATTCATTCAGTCATTTCTTGTATCTCCTTTTGGCTGGGCTGAATATCCTTCAGGACAGCAAACAACAACAGAATGGCAAAGTACAAAAGTAGGCACTGATAGAATGCAAGTATCCATAGTCAAAAACAGGACAGATAATTTTTGATTATACCTTGGATCTGTGTCAGCCAGTCAGGTTGATTATAATGCTCTGATGAGATAGTTAATGTGTTCAGAAAGACCAAGACAATAACAAGCCAATAAAACGTGACAGATTTTACTGCAGCTCTACATTTTCTTCGATTAAATCGATTCCAGCGACGCCAGCGTCGACTGAAAGTTCAAATAAAAAGAGATTTATTATTATATAGAAAACACATATGAAGTTAAGGAGGGTTTCTTCTGTGTAGAAAACATAGTGTAAGTATGTATGTGTGAGAGGTGTATTTTCATAACTATGTACACAATACTCAGTTGTGTAAATTGTTACCAGTTGCAGATTAGGGTGTACTAAATTGTTATTCCTTTTTTTTAGATTTCATTATAGAATTTAAAATGTAAGCCACAACTTTTGGAGACTTTAATTGCCTGTGACATAATTAGATTAAGCTACATTTAGTATTCCATTGAGTAACAAGATATATCTGTCTTCCCAGGCCCCAAACACTTAAGAGCAGTTGAAGAAAAGCCAATGAAGCAACTTAGACTTCAAATTACATTTAGTCTGAAAATGCAGGCTTCTGAGTTAAACCACAGACACAATTCTGGCAGGATTAAATGAGGCAGGAATGTTGAGGTCAGCTTTTAGAAATCTACCCTACAATGTTAGAAAACTCAGTCAGCAACTCCTGATTTTTACTTTACATTTCTACATATTTTTACTTTACATTTCTACTGATGTGCCTTGAAATGGTGTCAGTGGGTAAATGTTTGTGAAATGAGTAAAAGTGACAATCAAGGACAGGTAAATAGGCCTTATCTAGATATAAGTTGGATTCACAAGTGACGGTATTGGCTTGGCTTTGGACTCATAAAACTAGATTTAATTTCTCTGCTTCACTTCTGGGAACTCTAGTAAACGAACTCATCTCCCTGGGTTGCATTTCCATTTGTGAAACTGGGTCATAGGAAGAGAAGGATTAGGAAGCATTTGATATTACCTAAAAGGGAGGCATATAAAATTCACACACCCAGAACTGCAGACGTGGACTCAGATAATAAATTTTAGGAACCAACAACTGCTTCGTCCAAAATTCAAGGGACACTGCAGGCACAGACTCTAATGGAAGCTTGACCTAGCCTTAAAATAGTAAAGAACTGAGAAGAGTGTATTTGTATAAGCTTCTTCCTCTATAGTTTCAGTATCAAGCCAGTCTAGCATAAATCTGTTGTGATGGAAAGGGGTGGTCTGCTCTCCTTGTTCTGCTCTCTCCTTTCTCTTTTGCCAAAACTATCCCTAATGAAGTAATCCAGAGAATTGACTGGTGGAAACCAATTTCTTTTTCTCTGGGTTGATTTTAGCTGGTCAGTCCTCTGATCCAGTTCATTGTATTGCCACATCACAGAAAGAGCAGGAAGAATGAGTGGCTGAAACAGGGGAAAGGCACTGCAGCACTTCTGGCAGTACCTCAAACACGGAACTATGGCTTTTCAAAATCATTATAAATAACTAGGTGAATTCCTTAATACTTTCAGTGCCTGAATTAGCAGGTGTTGTATTTAGCATGTATAAAATCAGAAATGCTTTAAATTTGCCTCAGAAAATAGAACTGATATGCAATAACACCACCATAAAAATAACGGAGCTTGGCATTGCATTCAAGTATTAACTGAGTTTTCCTTATGCACCTTAAGTTTGTACTTGTAATAATGGAAATTAATACCGGTTTCAGACATCAGTACAAAGATGTTTCTAACCTGTGCATTATTCTAACCATACAAAGCAAAAATATCCTGTCCTGACCTAAAGCAACATGGTATTCAAGAACATTCTTATCTCACTAGTCCCCTGCTAAACAGCGCTATGTCCATGGTCATC
>VZTV01050983.1:0-17358 GCA_013400875.1 Anhinga rufa
GAAAAAAAAATGCCAGCACCAGTACTTATGCCAAAAACTGTACATACTAAGGCTTTTGGTAGCATAAAGATATAAGAAATTAATACCCCTGTTTTGCTTCTACTAGGAATTTTTTTTTCTACTGCAGTGGCTGTTAAGAAAAGAATAGAAATCCCTCATCCAGTGGTAATTAAAGTTGCAAATCCGAGAACACACATATTTTTACATCAGTACACACAACTGCTTAAGAACTTGAAATTCTGAGAAGTTTATTTCAACTCAGTCATACATTATCAAACCGCAGAAAAGGTTTTAGTGTAGTCTTCATTCCTCGCGATTAGCTAGAAAGAGTGTTCAGCAAGCTTTGGTATCACTTCTTCACCCTTTAATGAAATGGGAAGGCTATTGTGTGCACGTTGCAGCAAAAGCAGTTCCTGCCTATACAAGGAACTTGACTTTTGTCAACTCATAGACCATATATCGCATGAACACAAATTTGTTAAGGTGTTCAGTTCTGGAACAATTAAGTTTGATGAACCTGCCAGAAAAAAAATAAATTCCTCTTTTCAACATTTCCCTGCCACTCCTTTAAAATATTCCCAACACACAGGGGTAAAGTCCTATCATCAACAATGCAGCAAAAAGTATGACCTGGAGCCAGGGTCCAGGCAGGAGCAAAAGGAGACAGAGTCGGAGACAGGGCTGGAGATGGGGCTAGAATATACGGCCAGAGGGTCCCTACAGGAGATAAGCTACCTACAGAATAGGGCTGAGGTCCTTCCAGGAGGCAGTGCTAGAGACAGGCACTCCTATGATAAAGCTGAGGCAGGAACTGAAGGTCCCAGGCTGAGCTTAGATGAGGCTCCTGGGCACATGGGTAGGGTTATGTGTGGGTCCCAGGTGAGGCTGGTCAGGGTCATTAAAGCCTGTTGGTGCCCTGAGGGCCTTGCCTTTCTTGACTAGCTCTTGATGAACCGAGTTTAACTACTTCCTGAAATACACAGCTTCAGTAAAAGAATCAAGCTGTAGAAGAGGTTTGCTTTTCTACCACTAACAGCCAGAGTTCCAGAAGTATATGTGAGATTTAACATTCTAACTGCATTATCATTACAAAAATATTATTCCAACCCAAATTTCAGTCTAAATTTGACACAAGAAGGTCTACTTTTCAATTTTTACAGGCTATCAAACATCAGCAAAGCCCCCACCCTGAAGTGTGGGAAAGTTGATTCTGAGCAAACTAATTTCCCTAGTTGCAATTGATAAGTTAATCGATTTAATAAACAGCACATCATCAAAAAGAAAAACAGCAGGGCAAAACCAAACATGATTAAAAAACACCCCTTTTCCCTCTCTCTTTATAATTTTCAGATTTCTTTGTACAGCCATCTGCACAGACAACTGCTGAGTCCCAGCCCCTGCCTCATGCATGACAGGGCACTTGTGAATTACTTATGCTGTGAGCCTGCCCTTTGGTCTCTTCCATCCTTACCCTTTCTTCCTACCAGATGTTCATGTCCTTTCCTTCTACCACCTATCCCCTGGATCTACCTAGAAGAGGCTGCTTTTCTCTTTTGGGCTTCAGCCATCAAGTTCTTTTGGCAAGTGCTTGACCAGCTCCTGAAAGAAAATCTGAGTATGTTCTGTAAATTTTCAGTTTGCTTCTGTCACCTAGAATGGATTCTTGAGGACTGCAAGAAGTCACTCAATTGGACGTCAGCATACACAAGCATTGCTGGGCAGGGTTATACAAGCACAACCGGAGTGGCAATCACAGTTTAGTGTCTACTAGTATAATTTTGGCTTTCATGCAGGCCCTTTTTTGCAGCCGTCTATAAGAAACACATTAAGCAACTCCAATATATACAGACAAATTCAGTACAAGCTCATGATTTCCTTTTACTTTGCTTACTTAACCAATTACATCGGGGAACATTCCAAACCACCAGTATCTACAATATGGATTCAATATAGACACAGCCAGTTTTGTAGCTTCAAGCAGCATCACCCCTAGAGATCCCACTGCATACCTTGAAATTCAAAACCAGACATAGTTAACCAAGGCATAAAAACCTTATAATAGGTTTCAAGCTTGACAATTTCTATAAACACATGCTGCAGCAATGATGTCACTACCACAGCTGTCCGAAACAGAAATATAAATGTATCCTTCAGAGGTGACCAGATGACACTGTAAAACTAAGATAACTCTTAACTCCAATAATAAAAACTCACAAATGTACATCAATATAAATTACTTTTTTATCCAAGTTCTAAATCTTTGGTTTCCAACTCCTAAGTCTAGCTGCTTTGTTTAGGTAAATTCATGTGGCAATTCATTTCTTAACCTTGATCATTACAGAACGTGATTTTGTCCCACGTTCAACATTGTTGCTAACAAATTTTTACTCAAGAGCATTCAGAATAGTGTGTGTGCTGTATAGATCAGTCCCACCATTCCACCACTTCTGAAGACAGGATGTAGGAAAGTTTATGAGTACTTGCTTATACCTTTTGCTGCAATATCTCACTGTAGAAGGCAAACCAGAAAAGTTCCACGACAGCAGTACCTTTCTACAGTGAAGAACAGCATAGACATAGTGATTACTATTTAATCACTGACATTGGAACTCCATGATCCGCAGGAGAGCCATTAAAGGACAAGGAATCATTATATTTCCTTTTGAGACTACTCCCAGGCAGAGGTTAGGAAGCTGTAACAAAGACTAAAAGAGATTATTTATTGGTCAATACCACAAATGGCAAGATGCTTGGTATGTGTCTACTAAGGTTAACTTTACTACAGCTCTTCCTCTCCAGCTTTATCACATATGTTCTTATTACTTCAGTAAACAACTGCAATTTGAAATGTTGCCTTTTTCATTGCAAAATACATCTATGTAAGTGATATGAAAAAGAAATAGTTGATTTAAAGGCGCCTTTCCTGTCCATTATAGAAAATTCAAACAGTGCCTGACATTTTACGCACATCTGATCTAGTGTATAATACTTAGTAACCCATTGTAGACACAGATTCCATTTGGTAAAAAGTACCAGTGGTTAGATTTGAGAAACACAAATATGTGCAAGTATTTGCATTTACTGACAGTTTTGGTGGCCAGTTTGGTGAGCAAATATAATCAAAACAGGTCAAATCCTTAACAGGAAAAGCTTAAATTATTCCCTTCTGGGAATGGGTGTGTCAAAAATATCCCCAAGTTAGTAAGCAACAGCTACAGTAGAACTGTTTAAAAGCTGCATTTGTTTTCCAAGATATTTTTCAACTGGCAAGAGGAATCACAGCCTTTTCAGTGTAATAATAGGTTGACTATTCCAGATTTGGGGAAACCTGAAGTCTGTTCTTTACATGCTGTTTAAGTGGCAACTATGCATCCTCTTTACTCCTGTAGATCTTAGTTACAGTAGTCTCCTGCTTCACTGAGGAAATTTTAATGAAGTTTTTCATAAATATGGCATTCTACAACACAAGTTTATCCAGGGACAGGACAATTTTCCTCCCAAAATTGACAGGTGAACTCACCCATCTCTAACAGGAATCTTAAAGCCTAAACATTTATAGTAAAAATAGACTTAATAGACCCACTTAAAAAAAAGTTAAAAGAAATAATCAAGCATTATAGGGCAAAGTAAGTGGGTGTTGATCAGTAAACAGTGTATTCACACATCCTTCAAATTTAACTCAACTACTTCAGGACTAAATTTTTACTTATTTTACTACTAAAACTGAGTTATTCTCCACCTGAGGATACAGCCCAAGTCTTGCTGCAAAGTTATGCTCCACTTGCTAGTATTAATCATTTATACTCAAACAACAAATGATTAGTTATGTAGCATTCAGGAATATTCATCAACTAGACTAGATAACCAATTAAATAATTACAAGCAGAACTTTTACCTCCACAGAAATTAGAATAGAAATTGTTTAAGTTATTTACTGACTGAATGTGGCACCCATCTTATGTCCCAACTGAAAGAGTACTTTTACCTGTTAGTGAAGTAGATAAAAGGAAAAATTTAAGATGTTACATACGGCACATTGTGACAGTGCATTTTCACCAACCCCCCAAAAAATTGATATTACATTTCAACTTCTAAGGGAATAAGTCAACGGGTCTTTGGCACAAATATGTGTTGGAGAGGCATCATTTCTCAGTGGTGCCTCTTGCTTACCACAGGGAAAAGTACAGCAAGGTAACAGTTTTGCTTTTCACTGGAAAGAGGTTACAATCCATATTCTCTAGGAAAGATCTATCAATCAGTGAAATTATCTCATCTACCAGTATTTGACAATAGCTATGAGGCAGATTACTAAAGGCAACATTTTCCAGATGAAACAGTCCTCTAATTAGGCATAAAGAGTACTTTTTTTTTCCCTTCCTTTTTCAGTAAAGACTGCTGTGAGGCAAGACAATAGAAATGGCACCATCTGCTAATAATCCAATTAGAGAATTTCAAAGCAAGAGCTAAAAAAGATAGCTGTTAGTGATTTATTTTTCTAAACATATTTTTCAATTACACCACATGGAGGTCCACATGCTTTCTAATTACATTTTACTTGGAAACTACAACAATTCATGGGACTGAGGAGAAATCACATCATGGGGTAATGCAAAACATGAACTTTTCCCAGTTATATTTTTGTTTCCAGTTGTGACAGAACACATCTATGGCTTTACCGATATTTCTCATATCCCCCCCATGATATGTGATAGTCTCAGGCATCACTTTCAGCAGAAGATTCTCAGGAATGATCTAGGATGCACCCTCTCTTCCCACTTGGTTTATGTCAAAATTATTATCAGATGCACAAATACAATGCTAACTTGCCTACTATGACTAAATGCTCTGAAGTGTTGTATTTAGGAAGCAATTGCTGCTTATCATCCAAGATTACTTGAACAGAGATGGGAACTTGGCTAACATTGTTTAGGTGGGTCAGGTGTTTATCAATGCCTAAAAACTCATGGCTCTTGGCCTCTTGCTGAAGATAGCCAAGTTCAGTTCATGATAGGCAAAAAAGAAACACTAATGTTTGAATATGTCTTCAGAAACTACTGACAAATTTGCGGAAGACAAATCCCAAGTATATGGATGAAGAACATATAGAATTAAATGCATATCCTGAAGTATTAAGGTACGTTGCTTCTGATACCACAGCAACTCATTCTGTTATATGAATAGATATGGCCAATGAATTAATATGGCCACACATGACAACAAACATAGAACTGCAGTGGTTAAAAGTGCCAAAGGATTAGAAACAACTTATCTTGACAAGAACTTTGCCAAAACGAGATGTTTTAGTTCTCATTCTGCCTTCAGGTCATCCTGCGTATCTTTTTACATCTGTCTCACAGCACGCTCAAAGACCCTTGCCACAGACCTATGCAGGCAGAGAGCAACTTCAGTAGGATACAGCTGAAAACTCGATGTGGACATTCTTACTTTCCTGAAATCAAATGATCAGTTTCTGCCCTTCACTGATTACACTATGCTTTAATGCTAAAGGAGGACATATGGATAGCAAGGAGAAGGGCCCTGTCATCTCAGTTTGACACCTCCCCCACATCATTTCATTAGCATTTTATCAACCAATTCTTTTAAGAATACACATAAGATTTGATAAAATACAATGTGGTTCTTTATTTTCCTGCTACATAATAATTAATGGACATAAGCTTCATCTACATCTAAAGAAAAGATAAGCACAGCTAATTCTTTCTGCCTAACTCACATTCTTAGTCATCCAATGTTGCACTTCTTAAAATAAGCATTCTTGAGTATATTCTTGTACACGCTAGACACTGTTACTCAACTAGACGGTAAAGTTTCTCAAACGTGTCTAGTGCAGGGGCAGGCTGAGAAAAGTTTGATTTATTTGAGGCTTCAGGTTTCATCCCATCATCAGTTGACTGCAAACAAGCATATTCCAGTCAGCTGCATCCTGCATGTTTGATTGCATACCGGATCCTTTAAAAAAATTACAAACACAGCATACCTTATACAAATGTCCTACATAAAATTTTATTAAAAAAAACCAGTTATGTGTACCTTTTCAGAAAAAAAAAGTTTTGATTGAAAGTTGGTAGATAAACCGCAGTCACTTCATACAGAAAACTACCACAGTCAAATGATAATAAATATTTCAAGTGAGCACTAGAGTCGATGGCCTGTTGTGAACAGTCTTGATGAAGGTTACCCACACTGAAGAGAAGTTCTGAAAACATGCTTTTGACTTAGAATCCATTTGAATGAATGAATAATTCAAAGTTATCTATTATCTGTAAGTAAAAAGACCTATCAAAGGGAATTAAAACTAATGACTATGATAATAGCCTAAACCACTTTTAAGTAAGGACATTAAGCCTCCATTGCCCCATCCCATGTGCAGGTCAGCTTACATTGCAGAAGCTGGTAACCATGATTCTTCACCCAAACAATCTTTTGCTAGGACTTCAATATGATGTTACAAACAAAACAAAACCCACAAAAACCAAGCAACCCCCCCAAAAAAACAAAAAACAAAACCCCAGTGTGAAATAATTACATCTGGCTTTCAGTTACACCAGCTCCAAAGGAACATCACATCCAAGTAGAATGTGAAGCAGCATCCTGTTTTAATCAAGGAGAAGTTCTTCTAGGCTGTAGAGTTTTTGATCCAAAGGTGATTTTATGGAAAAAAAAAATAAATCTGTTAAAAGTATTTGTCTGGAAAATCTTCAATAGCTACATGTTCTCCTGTGGCCAACAGCTGCTAAGCTGTAAATCATATGTCTACCATAACTGCAGTAGGCTCAAATCTTTAATTTTTCCTCTCACTTCCCTTCTTCCAGATTAGCCTCCAGACAAAAGCACAAAACATTAATAAAGTCTCAGTTAATGAGCTCAACATGGCTTTATTAGGCCTTCAGAAAAAGCAACCTGCTAGTTAAACATTTTCCTATGATGTACTGAATACCTTGTTGGTGGCATTATATGGCCATTTAAAAAAAAATTAGCACATGTGCATTTGAAAAATAATTTACCATGTGCACACAACAGGTTTGAGCGTTGTTGGGCTTTTCCCTTAAAAAAAAAAAATAAATACAGAGGAGGTGATAGCTCAGTTCTCCATGAACATTACATTATTTCAGGCACAGAGCAACCATTCAGTACCATTACGCATGTGTATTCTCATGCATGAAAGGACCACAAAGTACTTGCTGGGCCCCACACTATCAGGGGGTCAGAAAAGTCACTGGACTGATACTGAGGTGGTGGTTGTGCTCTAAGAGAAGCCACTGACAGCCAGAAGTAACCATTCCCTAAATACCTCATTTAACTTGCCAAGCCACTTAAGTGCAATGAATTGACAAAAATGTCTCAGTTCTCCTGAATTTTATAAATACAGGGCCAATACTTCATTGTACAGCAGCTCTTAAAGAGGTGTCAAAAGCTGCATGTGGGTCACTGTTGCAGAAGTACACAAATGTCCAAATCTGTGAGGACAACAGAAAAACCTGACAGCTCTGATGCTCGCATTCCAAGAATGGACTCACTTGTGTTGTCCTGTAGAGAAAGCTTTCAGGGTTTTTAAAACTTAGAAAGCTAAAAATGAAACCTTTGGGGGTTGATTAATCCCCCAATGTTGCCCACTATACAGAATCTATGAACAATGCTACTTTCCTCTTTACTCGCCTCTAGTACTCCTGCGGCGTGGTGGAGCGCAAGTTTTGCTGGTAGCTGAAAGAACTTTTAGAGTTTAAACACAGGAGGTCTTTCCTTTGTTTCTTTTTAAACTTAAGGTCCCTCACTCATGCCTGGCAAAGGCTTACAGCTGTGCCATATCAAACCAAAGCATATCTAACCCCATAACCTGTGTCTAACAGCAGCCAATAGCAGATGCCTGGAGTGTGTCCTATGGAACAATTCATGTAGTTAAACTAGTGTAGATATTTCAAAACCATCTTTGAATTGGTTCATTTAAAGTAGCAGCAGCACAAAGCTCAGTGCAGGCTGGCCTACTGGGCAACAGTAGGCAAGAGAAGATGTAGACATACCCTGAGTTTCATCACCTCCTTGCCTGATAATATACCTTCATTGAATAACATATAACAAAAATATTCTGCAATTACATCCAAATATTCCTGAGTTGCTAAGTAATAAATACATTTATTCCTTCAAAGCATAAGCAAGCAATTTACTTAATGAGCAATCCGACCCTATGTTACTTCCTGTTTCTTTCCTATTCAGATGCTCTGGGCCAGATACAGCTTCTTGCTCCTACCACTTGCTAAAGAAAAATCAAGGCTTATCTAGATAGTATCAATGCTACCGAGATAGTATCAAGACTTGAAGCTAAATGACTTGGACCGCTTTTTCATCTACTTCTGGATGCCCCCGTGAACTTGTTCAAAGTACAGTTACAAGACTTCTTATATTCTATGTTCCTTCACTCAGGAAAATGAAGGACTTATTTTCTTTTTTCATCTGATGAATACATATGCTAAGTATTAAACCATACCCTCTGTGAAGGGTTAATACATGAGAAGTAAATTTCAAAGTGATAAAAAAACCCAAAACTTGGGCTCAGGGTATGTTTGTATGTACCCGTATTAAACTTGTCATTCCCAGCATCCCTAAGATTGGATGCTTTGATTCTTTCCCAGGATAAAAGTATAAGCAACAGTTCCAATGGGTCCTAAGATTAATTTGTTGAGATTATTGACTTGCGAGAACTTGCATACATGCCATTACATACATTCATTTATAACATACATTGATAACTGTCACCACCTGCCATAGAAAATGTTTAACAGTGTCCATTTCTAATGCTGTGTTCTGGTGCATCAAGTAGCTAATGAGGAAAAACATGAACTGGAGAAGGCAGAGAGGTCTGCTATGGAATGAACTATACAAAAAAGAAGTAGTTTATAGAGTGGGCAGCTACATAAAATCAAGCTTGCATTACTTAGAGCTGCAGAAATTGTGTGAAAACTAATGCCCTCCTAATTGAATCTGTCATTAATAAACCGTTGAGAAACTCCAATGCTCTACCAAGTATGAACAAACTACCTTTTCTGGCTTTAGTTTCTTTAACTTGGTCACAAAGATTAAGGCAGAACATGAACCTGGGCTAAGCAGCCTTGATACTGCATTTGGAGCTACTTAAAACTGAACAGATATTCAAGGAAATCAGTCCAAACATAATGAGCTGCAGATGAACCCTGTATGGATGAGAAGGGTGTGATATCCAAGCAAAGCCTCTGACTCCTCACAGAATTCTAAACTAGGCACTGTTAGATATGCAGTACAGATACTGAATGTTAAAAGTAATTCTGCATTCCAAGCAGGCTGTATGGATTGAGTGACTGACCACTGTCAGCCTTATGCCATCTCTATTCAGTTCTTCATTGTTCCTGTGGCCTTCTATTAAAAGTAAACAAAAACCAAACAAAAAAAATCCCTTTTGAGTAATTTATCTGTAATAATATCGCTCCTACCTACACTACAGTAAATAAACCATATATGCCCTTAATGCAGCAGCTGGAACTTTTTATTTATCTTTTAAGGTTTTGATAGATTTCTTCACACAAAAATAGGAATTTGCCAGTCAACTGCCTTAACTTCAACAATTAAATGGCACAGTCCCAATATATAACCACTGAGAGAGAAATATCTGACCTTATCTATTGGCACTTAATAGTGAAAGAATGTCAGGGGATAACCGATAGTGAGCTGGTACACGTAAAGGTGGAAGTGGATTGCTGAAGGCTTAAGCAATAAGTGAATAAGTTAAAAGAATCAAGTGAGTCACACTCAATACAGTCCTTTTTTCCAAATGGCAGTCAGATAACTCGATGCTATTATATTGGGCAAGATAAAAGACATCTTCGACTCAAAGCTGTATTAAGTCCTGGATCACAACAGACCGCAAAACAGTTACGGTACCTGTCTTTCTATAACCAATGGACAGAAAGGCTCCTCCAGAAACTGATTTAGAGAACAAGTGCAACTTATAAACTGCGAATTCATAGCATAAAAATTTGTCTAAATCAGTCTCTGAAGCCCATTGTTTTTAGACGGAACCTGAAGAGACTAACATCCCTAACGATGCTCCTACTCTTGCATAGGAGCTGCTTTTGACAAAGCTAGTTAAATGAACAACTGCATTCTGTGCATACCCCACAAAGGTGAAGGGATTGAGCTGTAGAATTATTTGCAAGGTTTAATAGTGAAACATTGCACTCCTATTTATTTCTGGAAAATAATGAAAAAAAAAAATCAAATGGCACTTTTATGACATGGTTCCCTAATTTGCATCAATTCCTTGTAACTCAAACACTTGAAATTTTCTGGGTTTCATGCTTGTGTGGCCGGACATTATCTGCAAGTTAGTTGAATGCATTGTGAAACAATGGCAGAAAAGGAAGCCATTCAGGAAAGGTTTTTTAACTACTCAGCCAATGTATCTCTATCTTGATGGTGGGAAGCGCCAGCAGAACAGTGAAAGCCTGTAGTCCGGGTGCGGCAGACAAGGGCGGCCGGGGGGTAGCGGGTCCTGGGCCCGCAGCACCGCGGGGAGATGACCCCGCCGCATGACCAGCACCCGTTATCTGCAACATGGCATGAACAAACAGCACAATCTGGGAGCACCACAGCCCAGCTAAGAGCTATGCTGTTGTGCGCCCAAAAACTAAGGAAGATAGGTGGCAGTTTAAAACCTATTTACAAAAATTAGTTCAATTTATGTTACGTTTGTGGTTTAAAAGGCCCAGGCCCGGAAATGAATTTACATGTCAGCTCAAAGCATTCATTAAACTACATTTGACAATGCTAGGGAAGATATCCCTTAGTACAGTACACTATGGAGTAACACCACCACAACACATTTTGCTGCTACAGAATTAACTACTCTATGCCCCTTAATGTTTTACCTAGATTCTTCCCTCTGAAACCAGTTGCATTTGAAAAAACTAAGCAGAGCGTTACTCAGATTAGACTTGCCTTGTTTGCTTCCAAATTTAACTTGTTTTTTCATGGTAACTGTAGTCCCTTTCCTCACTTGAGCATGCAGTATGCTGGGATATGAGCTCATAGTGAAGTTTTAAGATCAGGAAATATCTTCATAACATGACACTAAGATCGCATTTGATAGACAGATATCATTTCTGTTTATAGGATGTAGCTGAAAGGAAGAGGTATCTATCCGAGCTGTTTAATTTCAGTTTTATTCAGCTCATTTGCTGAGAAAATGAAATGGAGCAATAGCACAATATTTTAATGCAATCTATATTTCAGTATCAGTATACGATAAGCAAATATGTGATCACATATCACAGAAGAGCCAATATTCGCTTCAGGCTTTGACTTCTATTTTCCATAACTAAACTATAAAAATAAGGAAGAGCACAGCACACACAAATTTCTGAGAAAGATATACTTGAACTGGAGGTAAAGAATAATAAAAGAACAAAATAAAAAACAAAACAGCAGCACAAAGCTACTGGATATTTAATATGGTTTCTTCTGCCTTGTTTGCATATTTAATATTGAGAAATAAGTTGGTTTTAAATTAGGTATTTGTGAATGTTTGATCAAAAGATCAAATTGCACAAGAGTTTAACATAAGTTACTAGAGCCATACCGCTTTCTGTAGAATAGACAATCCATTACAGACTCTGAAGACAGCTGAGCTGCTGCTTCAGGTGGTAACTACTTCCACATTCACTAGGAAACATATCCATTTCACTTCCCATTGTGAAAGTCATTGTCTGAAAACTCATCACCGGTCCTGAGTAAGCCCTTCAGCTAGACTGGGGGACAAATCCTGGTTTTCATTTGGAATCCTCAATTATACAGTACTTGAAAATTAGAAGTTTTATTTCCCACCCTTAGTGCCTAAAGTCAACCAACTATTGTACTGAAATCTGGACTGGATGTGGACTGTCAGTATAAACTGATCCCTAATACTTTGGTACTTGTATAAAAATAAACTAATAACATGTAGGACTCCAGCAAATTTTCAAAAGCGACAGCTTTAGCATTTTAAAGCTAATGCCAAGAACTTCAGCCCTCAGCTTGAAAAGCAGATAACACCACCACAAGTAAATAGCTCTCTGTGTATAGCTACACTTTCCTTCGTAACTGTACCTACCTATTAACCTTTTGGTAACACAATAAGCTTGAGGGAAAACAGAGAAATAGCAAGCTGTTAAAAATATTAATAAGAACCAGGTTTGCCAATACAGGATTTATACAGAGTGTTAGCACAGTATTTGCCAGCTTGGTATTAAAGTTATTCCAGACCTATACATGCATTCTGGTCATTCCAAGTCATATTGCAAACGCCTACAAACTAAAGTATATCTTAATTATTTCAAATAGCTGTCTGCTGAGACCTTTGTTAAAGCAACAGAAGTTTCTGTACCTGAAAAAAACAGCACAGAAAATTATGGGTGGTAATTTAAATAGAAATTCTCCTCTCATTCATTCTCCACTGTAAACTAATTGCTAATAATCTGAATGCCTTTCACTGACTAGTCTGCTGTACTATGTTTTAAGTACCTCTTCTCAGCAGTTCTACCCCCAAGAAAAACAAAAATATGTTTCTAATGAAGCTAAAGCCCATCAGCTACTAAGAGCTGCTTTCTGCGTTGTACTTTTTAAGCTTGCTTCACTCACCTGTAATTCCAGAAGCAAGATGACTATATGCAAAGACAAAGGAGGAGGCAGCTGTAAGAGCTAATGCGAATTCTGTGCTGCAGATCAGTTGCACATAATGGGCTAAAAATAATAATAAAAAAAAAAATCAGAAAACAACAAATTGTCTATTAGCCAAGATATGTCAGGATCTGAACGACTACAGTAAGGCTAGGATCTTCACGACTTCTGAGGAGAGGCAGGTGCTCAACATGTACCTATTTCAAACACTTCACTTCTTTGAAGATGCCAGCCAAAGAGATTAAACCCAATGTACTCCAATTCATTTTAATTCATATTCTGTTGGAAGGAGTATTAATTACATAAACTTTTGCCAGTTTTCTGCCTAAAAATTAAGCACATCTTCTTCTATTCCCCTGGAGGAAAATTAGGAATAAAGTAACTCTATCATTACAAAGGTGTATAGGGAGTCAGCATAAGTGCTCTCAAATAAAATAAAACCTGTGGTAAACAACTGACTCAGTGGATGAGTCTTCCTACTCCTCCTATCACATCTAAGTTTGCCTAAGGAAAAGCCTTAATTGGGGCTTGCATTCCTAAACTGGGAAGCGACTGCCAAAACAGTTTGTGCTAGAAATTAAGAAATTTTAACAAATTTCAAGGGTACCTTATATAAAGTATCTAAGACCAGAGAAACTGTTAAATTTAAGGTAGGACCTAAGTAATACTTAAGTAATTTATCTTATTCTTCTAGTTGGTAGTGTACTGTACTTGTGTAATATGACAGGACAGAAGTGGGAACAACATACCCGATAGCTACTTTGTGGAAGTTTTACAGTGAAAGTGTAGCTGGTTCTATAGACCCATCCTATTCCCTCACTATAGAAAAAAAGGCAATGGTCAGCAGAGCAATCGCTTAACTCTATATGCTGTATTTCCAGAGGCATGAATCCCTCAGAATTCAAGCCAACAGTAAGCATAGTAGTTCCTCTGTTTCAGAAGGTTTCTAATACACTGAACTTGAACTAAAAAACTTCAGTAACATCATATATAATGTTCGCAGTCCTTCTCTTATTAGAGTTTCACATTTTCTGCTGAGATATTTATGAATTTAAGTTCAAGCTTCATTATGCTTTTCATTAATTGTCCAGCAGCATTAGGAAACCTTGGAACCATAAGAGTACACTGAATTGAGAATAAGCATAGGATAGCCAATAATTTCTTTTTAGGATCATATATAGTGATACGATTAAATTCAGAAAGATCAAATTAGGCTGTCTGTCTTCCAGAATTATGGCTAGAGACCAAGCTGAGCAAGAAAATTAATGACAAGCGAGATGATAGCAGGGAGATGTAGCTCAAAATCTAATGCAAAGGTAACTGAAGTAATAGTTACAAGCCCTGGACTGAATTTTCCTGTTAGAAATTTAAGTATGAAGAACTTCTAAAATGTGTCTGTTTCTTCAGGCCTGAAATTTCTTGCAGTCACTGAGCATCAATGTGGTACAAATAGTAAATTAGAGAGCCAGAGCAAAGATTCAGATATACAATGCATAGGGTTTCAAAAGAGCTTTTGTACTCAAATACAGGTTTTTAAAATCTTGTAATCAAAACTAGAAAAACAGCCAATAGCATATAACTAGATAACAGATTGCAATACTCAAAGGTCACACTGTCTTGCTAGTGAATTGCTTAAGTAAATGAATGTTGTCAGCTGTAAGGACTCTATACTGCTAAAGAGCTATGTTAAAATCTGCTAAGTGTGTAAAATAAACAACCTCAGCAGAAGGCATTAGGTAATGGATGTCTGCCCTAATTAACTACATGACTTGCACACTTTTCCCCCCCAAGAAGTGATGGGAGCTTTCCGATGAGCAGCTTCCAGGTCAGGCAGTGCAAGCAGCCAAATGAATCATCTCTTCATCTAAACCTGGCAATTGATTATGATTCTTCTTTTACATCTGGCCTTAATTAGTTTTTTTGCTTTCAAAGCTAGTGCACAGCATAGCATTCAATACTACTGAAACCCAAAGAAGCAACGAAGACTTAACCCCCTAAGTGCAGCAGTTGGCAAAAGCTCTTGCCAACTGAACAAAACAATCCAGTAGCTCATTGCACACGCCTGTTGCAAATATGTCTTTTCTAAATGTACTTTTTGGAAGCACACATATACCAATAAAATCATGAGATCATTTAGAAGTAACCACTACTTTTTGCATAATAGTAGCTTTTGGGAAGTCCTATTGCAGATTCTAGATTAAAAACAGTTTCAGTATAACTATAACAAGGCTATCTGGCTTCAAAGAATAATATTTTAGGATTGAGCAAACCTCTAAAAAGATCTGCTAGAGCTTAAATTCACAAGAGATGGATACTGAAGACCCCGCTTGAGGTCTGTGAAGATTAAAGCTTTACATCTTTGATTTTGGTAACCTTGCATTTTACTTCATCATGGAACTAAAAGAAAAAAAGAGTAATACTTTACATCACTGAACAGACCTCAGAGTAACAGAAGTGCCTGACTTCCCTTGGAAGTGAGCTTGCTATGCAATCTACTTGTAAGATGATGAAAAAAGCAAGAATTGTTTGTTTTATACAAGATGTACCTTTTCCCTCTCCTCTTTCTCCTCTTTTTCGCACACTCTTGCAATTCCAATTGCAGATCAGAAAGATCACGTTAGACTGTGGAGATCATATTTTGGAACAAGACAGTGGCAGATAAATTATTGTCTGATTACCTACCTAAGCTGTGTGTGTATATATATAGTGCTTTATGGCTGAATAACAGGTTTCCACTAGATTTAAGGTCTTCTGTGTCACAGTGTAATTTAGAGAATCAAGAGATCTCTAGATAGAGAATAAGCAAGGGTCAAGTATTGATTATGTGCAAAGACTTAGGAGAATGGAATAATTCATAACTAAGAAAGTATATTACGATTTAAAAAAAATTACCAATTACTGACAGCAATGTAGCTTTTGCTCAGAGTGAAGAGACTGATAAAATGCTGAAGATAACTACAAAATATTTTATGAGATATTAGAAGTATTAATTCAACTGGTAATATCCAAAAGGGCCTTTTTTTAAAAAGACTTTATAGAAAACTTTGGGAAGGGGAAGCTTTTATAAAATTAAGACTTGGGTAAAACAGCCCAGTTGATCCATTATTGTCTTCTCTTGCAAGAATTACTATCCTGGGTATATGGGAACAACTAACATTACAATTTTTTATAGCATGCAAGTGTTAGCATATTGGTGTAATTTTGCTTCTTATCGAAGTGAACAGCAATTCAAAGTCCTACATAAATATGAAGAAGCTGTTGGATTCCACTCCAGTGTGGTCAACACAAAATTTGACACCTTGGAGGAAGCTGCACTCAGCAAGATGAAAGGTGCAGCCAGCCCCATTGTATGCTGCAAGCATGAATAATTCAGTGAAAGTAATAAATAAAGGTACATTTACAGCAAGTAAACTGTCAGATACTTCAATACTCGCTCTAAGGCTAATCATACTTGCAGGAAAACTTAAAGCAAAAAACCTATCAGCATCCAGGAGATGAGGTAAGTGTCCCAAGACAATATAATAATATGCTTTAAAGGAGGAGACTGCAGAGCCTAGATGTTGGAGGAAAACTAATGTAATGTTCTTCATTTCTTGTTTTGACAATATTTGTACCAGTCATTTCCACCTCTGCAGAATCCACCTCTACTATACTAATAAACTTTGGATGGAGCAAGAACAATACTTTAAATCAGTCTGGTTCCAATGGATTTGGCACAGACAAGCACCCTTTACTAAACGTCTAATACTCTTCTACTTCTAGAAGAGGAGGAAAAAGCCCTCACTGCATAATGTGTTATACTGATCAGCTGAAACAAACATGTAAACTAGACCAGTGGTGCCAGTCTAGATTACAGTAAAACCGTACCCTATTTGACTATCTGGGCCCATGAAATGGAACTTAGTTGTAATGCAAGTAGCTTACCTAGAGAAGTATCTCCTAATGAATAAGCAGTTTTCAAATATTCTGTAAGAACATGACTAAGTCCTATTTTTTTTCTCCAAGGGCTCCTGCCTTAATAGGAAAGAGTGAAAGGCTTATCTTTCCAGAACTCTGGACAACCTGAAGTTCTATACAGCTCAACAAATTTAACTCAGAGGGTCAGATCTACAGAGAAGTTTACTCTGGCTCAACTTTGGTTTAGTAAAACTCTTTTCCACATCTGTTTGCTCTTCAAAGGAGTGAGCAAGTATATTACCATGTCAAAAACTTTACTGTAAACAAATCTCTTCAACTGATAAGACATCGTTTGATTCCATATAAAAGCTTTAACTTCACAGCATGTAGTGGTTTTCTGCTATGCCATACTGAGCAAAACATTACTCAGCTCACACAAAATACTTACTTATCAAAACTCAAAAAAATCCACAGGGTACTGTTCAGGGAAGTTACTATTCTACATATCTTGGTTTTACAGAGAATAAAGATCCTGTCTGAAAGAGCTTTGACCTTCCACTGTTGAATCCTGAACTCACTTAAGTCATCATTAGAATATAAAAGTCAAAGGAAAAATTCCTAATACCTTTATATGGTATATAATTATTTCATGTGAAAAACCACCACCTGCACTGTTCTGATTTCCCGCAAGTCATTTAATTAAGTCTAAATGATATAGCAGTGAAAGTACAGCTTAAAAAGGCACAATTGAGAAAAACC
>VZTV01050986.1:271-10312 GCA_013400875.1 Anhinga rufa
ACTGAATGGTTTTACAAAAATGAGATTGCTAGTTTTTTAGTTAAATTGTGTGTTTGCGTTTATTAATAGAAACTGAGTTTTGAAACATTGGAGTCTGGATTTCTCAGCTGAATGGGCTATGTAATAGAGATTGTTGTAGCAGCATAGGTTCCTCTGCCAAAATCCTCTTCCTCTCTTCTCATGTGAGCAAATTTAGTATATGTGTGCCTATGTATAGTGCTGCTGATCCACGCACGTTCAGTGGGCTTTACGTTCCCAAAGGATCTGCACATGCTCAGCAAATCTGATTCAGCTATATTGCACGTGCACTACCTAACGCTGCTGCTTTCGGAAAGTGCTTACAAGTGAAATCACGGTCCCCCTTACCCCTAAGAAACCAGGAAGCTGAGAACGAGCAGTTACTGATGTGAGACTGAAGGGAAAGTGGGTGGCTGTAAACTGGCGATGAGCCAGGTGAAGTTGTTCTGGGTGGCAACGTGTAGCCTTGAGGCTGGAGGTTGGGCATCCCTACTTTGAGTCACCTGACTTCTGCTCTTATAGAGAAATACTAATACTCATTTATCAAAATTTGTCTTCATAACAACTGATCAAAAGGAGAAATATTTCCCTTTTTTTGTGAAAGGCATAATTTATGTTCAGTAAATTTGATTATCCCTGACAAACAAACTTTGCTTTTCTTGGAAAGAAATACAAAATGATGAACACTTTTAACATCTCTGGTCAGTAAAGTTTAATTTAGTGGATAAGTGGTTTTAGCTTAAAATTTTGTTTCAGGAATGCATTTAGCTCCCAGTAAATAAAGCTAAATGTACCTATGAAGTCTCTTAAAATTGAATACTCGGTTTTGTGTGCCTGTGCACATGTACAACTATTCATCACAGGACCTGTGTGAAAACTAAAAATGACTCAAGCTTGGATCTGTGAAGGCCAGGCGGCGTGGAGGCTTCTTACTCCCGCATCAGAATCACGGCTGTGCCTAGGAACTGCAGGGGTTGTACAGCCTGCTCTTCGAGTACTTCTTAAATCCTTGTGCCGACCAAGTGCGAAGCCAAGTGTGTACATTATGATTTCTTTCTTGTAGTATCTCAAGTTCGGTTGTGATCTTGCCATTATGATTTTTTTTCCTTTGTTTACTTCTCTTTTTTCTTTTTTTTTTCTTATCTACAGATGTTGCTACTATGTTGTCAGCCTTTATGAGCAGGCATTTGCTTTGTTGTTGTACTGTTTGTTTCTCTTACAGTTGAGTTCATGAAGCTATGCTCTAGAATTGCATAAGCTGGCACATTAGGTGGTGTTACACTGGTTTGAAGCTTTTAGACAGCCAGAAGGAATAGGAAGCCATTTCTCAAATGCCCAGCTAATGTTTTGAGCAGTCAGCAGGGGCCTCATGTGAAGGAATTAATTTTCTTTCCCACATGCTTTCTTTTTTGGACTGACATCACTTTTTAACTGACTGAATGTTGGTTTGAAAAGATTGTTTTATCTCTGAAAGAGTCTATGGAAATTCTGTTCAGCTGTCAAAAATGATGATGTGTAAGCGAGTATCTCCTCCCAGTCTTCTCTTAGAATTTCTTGGGGGGAAAAAATGTGAGTGGAGTATAATGTGGAGTATAAATGTGGAGTATAATGATACACTGTAGCAGAGGTTTCTGTGGGAAGAAGAGTCCTCTTGTAAATACAAATTTATTGAAAGGGGAAGGGCTTCCTAACATGCATGCTTGTACAAATAAATGACACAGCCTGACTGATGTCAAAAGCTTCTGTAGGATCAAGTAATACTCCTGATTCCTGCACTTTTCTGCTATTATATTCTAGAGACAGAATTTTTGTTAATACTGTTTTCATGACAGAAAGAAGTCTGAAGCCTACCTAATGAAGTTACAAGTACTTGAGGTGTGTGCGCAGAGGAGGAGGATACTGTTTTGCAAGAACTTGCATGGACCAAGGGGACCCCTGCTGAATGTGTCTGTGGAAGGTGGAGAGGGGAGAAAACTTACTGTTGCAGAAAGATGAACAAAAACTTATGCAGCTCTACAGAAAAGTACACAGCAGTAGTTGTCAAACATTTTTATAATGTGGATCATACATTTTTGTTATTAATACTAAATTAGAGAATAACACAGTGATAGTTACTCAGATGTGCTTTTGTGTTCAGAAGCTGCATATTCCAGTTCCATAGTGGTGTGAGGGTGGAGGAGGAGCCTGCTTCTCTGTGTCCTTGTAGTCTAGTGTAATTAATGTGATGGCTCAGGAGGGAGGAGGAATCCGGAATTCAGAGTTGTTTGGTGGAGCCAGTCTGACTAAATTTATAATGCTGAAAAGAGTAAGACCTGGGTGTGAGCTCAACCACTGCAGTGCTGATAGAGGTTTATGGCTTAATTATTAGCAAGGTTTTCTGGCATGGTTTTGGTGAAGGGCCTATGCACATAGCTTTGTGCAGGTTTTTATACTTACACTTGCTATAAAGTACTTCAGCAAATTCTGTTTGTGTTTTCACTGTCATCATCTCTGCTGTGGGTTTCATATCATGACGCAGGTCTTCTACGATTCAAGATCCTTACACTGCTCTCAATATATCTGAGCCATTAAGGCTTACGCCCATCTGAATTCTATCTTTTTTTTAAAATGCTCTCCTGTTTCAGCATCAAGTCATGTGTTTTAGATCCTGTACATTTTCCTTATTTCGGGTTTCTGGTATTGTTTGTTTATTTTTTATGTGTGACTGCCACATTGAATTTGGGAGCTTTGTGCAAGTATTTCCAAGTTCGCTTTCTTTTCAGGGAGTTCTAGGAAGCCTACCTTTTCAGTTTATGACTATGGAACACTGATCCTTGAAGGCCATATGTTGGATATAATCACTGTCTTTGTGCTAATTTTTCCAGTTCTGCTCTGTCAGTGAGTCACCTGAGATCTAGTCAGGTTTTGTCAGCCTGATCTAATCAGCTCCTTCAAAGCTGTTGTTCCAAGTGCCTAACTACTTGTCCTGAACTCTTGTTCTGGCTCTTTGGTGTTAAATATTGCTTGGATATAGAAATGGAGAATAATGAATGAAGAAAAAACTCTGTTCGTATATTTTAGTGAGTATTTCTGGTTTCCATATTTTTGGGAGCTGTTTTCTTCTTGATGACACCTGATTTCCCTGGGAGTTGCTTGTTTTACCTGCAGGTGTTTCTTTAATTTTTGTTCCTCTTGCCTAATGTCCTTGATAGTTTTCTTCATAGGTAGGAGGTGAGGTTAATTACCTTCCTGTTAGATGTCTGATTTGATTCCCTAGATGTTCTTGCAGTGTTTCTCCATGGCCTCCTGGCTCTGTGTAAACAGGGAGATGAGTCATAACTTCTTCGGTTTCACAGGAAAAACACATATAATTTGCAGCCAGGCGTTTTAGCACGTCTATGTTAGTTCTTGTTTGAAGTCCTTATTAATGAAAGGTAGTAGATGAGGCTGTAAAAAATGAGGTTCACTTAAGTAAGCAAACGGAAGTAAGGACACTTAACTTTTCCTGACTATTTTTTCCAATTTTATTTTTTTTTTGGTGCGTGTGTGTTTGTTTTTCCTCCCTGCTCCTTTGGGGTTTAGCTCAGTAGGTGGAAATACTGTGTATTTCTTTCATTTTCTCTCATGTTGGTGTCTCATTTTTCTGAGCAAATTTTCATCTGTAATTAATAATTTGGTTTATTTTGCTTTACAAGTTAAGGTAATTTTGAAACCTCTAGGACATTGTAAGCATACTATAGTTGTACTTAAATCACACGACTATGTCAATCAACATGAAAACAATATGCTACAATCTTAACCAGAGAAGATATTATATGAATATACTTATATGTAAGTGTGTGATATAGGTAGCATAAATATTAAGTCCCTTCCAACCTTAACTGTTCTTTGATTCTGTTATTAACCTCTGTTTTAAAGCTGATTAAGAGATATTAGTTCTCATAGTTCAACAGTAAACTTTAAAATACTCCATTTGCTTGTATAAGAATACAAATAGGTTTGTAAGCCAAGTTAGGCATTAGATTTAGTTCATATTGGTTTTTAGGCAAATAACCACTATGAACTTATGTATTCTATTCAGTTTTTCTTCACACAAAGCATTTATACCTTTGCAGCTATGGAATTATGTAAGAGCAGATAAAAAACCTTATGTTAAGATTTTTTAATTATATTAACATGATATGAAATCAGTTTGACCTAAAATTGTGCCACAGTTTAATTGGTGTACCAAAATATTTGATTTTTTCTTCACAATTGGACAGGTAATTAATAGTTGGACTAGCTGGATTTTATCCTGTGAAGTAATTAGAGACAGATAATGCATGTACTCGAGAACATGGGAGCATGGTGCAAATATATTTCAGTAGGTCAAGAACATCTGTGTGGCAGACTTAATGTTGCTGCCTGTGCAGCAGCCTGGCTGGCTCTTCTTTGAGGCACTCGAGTGCTGTTTTACTATTACTATTATAGCTATTTTATTCTAATTAGTAAACTGTTCTTACCTCTCAGCCCACGAGTTTTCTTGCTCTTGCTCTCCCGATTCTCCCCCCCATCCCACAGGGGTGGGGGGAGTGAGTGAGCCGCTGCGTGGTGCTTGGCTGCTGGCTGGGGCTAAACCACGACAACCATGCTTCCCATTCCGCTGGGCTCAGAAAGGGGCATGCCTGTGTCTGCGGGGTGCGGTGCCCAGGCAGGCTGCGTGTAAAAACGTTTGAGTTGCTCTGCCGGAGCCAGACAGGCTGGTGCTGAGCCAGAGTTCATAGGTACCCTTGGATCCTGGCAGATTTTGGGAAGAGGAGTTCTTTGTATGGTCATCTTCATTGCTCCTGATTTCTGGAAAAGCAAAACTAGCCCATGAACAGGCTCTGCGCATGTGTGTATTGGATGTGTAGTACTTCACTGAGGCTCTGCTCTGTCAGGTAAAGGGAACTGCAGTGTTTTTACCTAGGACATCATTCATCTACAGTCCAGAAACATATACATATCACAGAGAATGACATGTTTTCAGATTTCCCTTTTGAAAAAAGAAATTGAATAGCTTTTCTCCCCAAAGGGTTGCAAAGTTGAGAGGTAGAAGAGACTGCCTGGAACCTCTTTGAGATGCGTGGATTTCATATGGGCTACATTGAAGGGGCCTGGAAAATTGAAAGTCAGTCTAGGGAACGGGTAACTTGTGATGCTGTCCTAATTCGTTTTTAGGTTACTCTACATCTGGAGAGGGGTCTTCTCTTTGGACCTTCTGTTTGGTCTGTGTCCCTCTGTCTCTCTCTCAATAAAAAAATATAGGCAGATGCTCTAACAGATTAATTTACTTATTGAACTTACCTTTGTATTTTCTCTTATGGCTTCCTTCCTAAAGAAAGCATCATCCTTGTATAGACTGTAATGTCATTGCCTTTTCACTTTTATAAATGCCTACCTGAATCAATCAGCCAGTATTCCAGAAATATATGGCCAGAGGGTGTATTAACCTTAAATTTCTTCTCTTTAGCACAGATAAAGAAACTGAGTCTTCCTTTTCCCCATGACATTTTTTTGGCTCTTGCTTGTCTACATCATCTGCTTCATACAGAAGATGTTGTTCTGTACTGCTGAACTGGAATTAAGTGTCTGGGTGCCACAATATCCAAATAGTTCTGGCAATTGAATTTTAATCTCCAGTATATAGGAATGTCTTTTCCTGCTCAAAGTTTTATTCTGTTATGTGTGATTCATTATGGTGTATTTTAAAAAGATCAGCTGGATGGAAATTAAACAAGGCTCTTTTAAAATGTGTTTGTTCCAACTTGACAGAGTACAAATCAAAGGAAGATCAAAAATATGAAAAATTTTGTCAGTCTATTTAAGAACAATAGGTCAGCTTTTGGTTTTGTTTAATCTTAACAGGTTCCTGTTTCAGTTTATTTTATAACTGTTTAATAGGTGGTGATAACTTCATGCTTTCTTAACAGTTTTAGAAATAAAAGCTCATTTTTAGAATGACTGCTTGTAAAAGCGATTTATTGGGTGAGTAAAGAGTGTTTAAGGTCATCTCTAGGAAATCCACACCAGGAAAAAATAAAATATAATGAATCGCGGAAACAGACGTAAAATCTTGGCAGCTACAAGAATAAGGGGAGGGGAGGGAGCCAGGGATGGTTTTGTACATGCAAGTATTCTGTCCAAGTAGAGATCTAGAAAGTGCACAGCTGCCAGGGGTGCAAGTAATCGAGTGATATAATTGCTGCTTTAAGAAGCTTGGAAGCACCTTAGAGTGCTTCTGGAAAGAATGGTTACAGTGGAGATCAGCCCACCTCAGCAGTGAAAGCATTTCCATTCAAAGTTGAATTGGTGTTACATTCCATGAAAAGCATCCCTAGAAATTTTCAAATGGTTTAGAATCAGGAATGGAAGGTAAGTGGTATCTCCATGACTGTTGCTTTCTCTTGGCAAATTTTGTTGCCTTTCAGTTGTTAAGCATTCAGATGTTATCTCACTTTACTATCTAAATGAAACTTTGACTGCATTGCAGAAGATACATAACCGCCATTTCCAAGGAGATGGCAATGTAAAGTTGTACTGAATATAAGAAGAAAGTAGATGTAGTTAATCAAGATGTGACTTATGAAGGAGACTAGAGTTAACTTGATTGGCTGGATGGAGATAGAATCAGTCTGTTCCTTTGTATGTAAAAAGGCAAGAAACCCCAGCAATAGACCTTCTTCCACACAGTGAAGTTGTATCTGCTCACATCTTCAGGAACCTATAGGAGACTTTGTAGGAAGCCCATATTTGGACTGAATTAAAAAAAAATGTTTTGGCCTAATTGCAGTCAAAATTTAACCTTGCATGTTGCAGGAATATCATTATGCAGTCGTAATTTACACTAGTGTATAGTCAAATTCTAAAACACCACGTGTATTCTTCATGCCAGTATATATCCCAGTGTACCCTAGCAGCCTGATTTGATCCAGGCAAATTGCTTTAGTTGTTTGCGAAACTTTTAAGTAGTGTCTTTCAAGGGATTCCAGTGAACTGTTTTCATAGTCCAGCAGACTCTGGGGTTTGTATATGTTTAAAAACAATGTTTGTTAGTGCATTTTAACTAGCGGATTTGTAACGGTTGGGTTGGTTTAACATCTGGAGATCTTTGTCAGACTCTTGTAAACGCAGACAATTCTATTTATTTAAAGCCTGATGACCAGCTTGTTTATGTAATCTTTGTATTGGCCAGATGAAATACCAAGATGAGGTAGGAGCAGAGAGGAGTTAGCAAAGTTGGTTACATCCTAGTCTGACAGAAATTTAATTAGCAGTAAATGGCTTAATTAATGGAAATGCCTTCTCTTTCTCTTGTGCAGCAGGTGTGTGTGTTAGGCTGTGTGGTGAATCAGATGAAGGAGCTTATGTGGAATGAGACAAATCTTTGCTTTTTCCTTTGTTATTTTCACTTAGATCACACTGCTGTGCATTAACACGTGGCTGCACAAACACTTTTGTAGATGTGAGGCTGACCAGTTTTCTTGAGCAGTGCTGACATATGTCAGTCTTCAGTGCTCTTGAACTCCCACTTGCAGTGGAGCAAGAGCAAGACTACTTGATGATGTAATTTATTAGCAGTATAAACAATATACTGTTAAAAGGTAATGCAAGCTGCCAGAGATCATGTGCAAGAAGTAAAAGTAATTTTAAAGCTGTGTTTTGAATACTGTATTGAAACAAGTGTTTGATTTTTAACCCTGGATGAAGAACTGATGTTGTTAGATGTCTTTGGCAGCAATATTTTTTACCAGTATTAAGGAAACATTAGCATAATTGTATGTGTTACTTCTTTACTGATTGCTTTTTCTGTTCAGGATTTCCACAGACAGTAAAGAGAATTTCCTTTTTTGGAAGGAGACTTTCAAATAAACCGATCTCTTCATTCCTATAAACAGTTAGACAAATAATTCATTTTTATAGTAATAAATAGTTATTGTAAACATGAATTAAAACTCAAATTTTAAAATATTGACAAATAAAAGCAAGATTTGTAAATTAGTATTTATATACATGCCTCATTATCTGCTTTTAGGTTAATTCTTCGCAGAACAGGAATCTTCCTCCTTTCTGCTTCCCTTTCTTTATTTTCTGCCAACCTTCTCTTTTCCAAAAGTGGCAGAGGAGACAAGATCTTAAATTATGAGAGAGGGTTGCCTCATTTTAAGAGCTTTTGAATACTTTGAAGGCTTAAAATAATTTTTGATTAATAGAGACATAATGCTGTTTAAGGTATAACTACATATATTCCTGTTTCTGGCAACTTTTGGATACATAACACACACAAAGAATAAATTTCAGAACATGTGAACAGAGATAAATAATATTTCCCTCATGCTTGCATCATCACCTTAAAGAATGATTTGTTTGCATTTACATTAGAGATTCCAAAATAATAAAAGACACAATTTACCAAATCTGCAGTATTAATTTGGTTATCAGTGGAGATTGTTTTTATGCATCAGATGTACATTTTTAAATTTTTTGTTCATAGTTAGTTTTAAATACAAAAATAAATACCACTAATACTTGCTGTAGAAACATCTGTTACAAAGGGCTAGTTAATTTTTTTTTTTAGTTTTAACAGCTGTCATTTGTAACAAATGAGCATTTGTCATGTACTTTGTCCCTGAGCATTTGTTTGCTTTCCCAGCTTTCTTTTTCTGGAGAACTGGCTTTTCTGAATAGTACTGCCAAACTTTTAGAAGCCTCCTGTTGAGGTAAATGTACAACTCTATGTATATAAATTGCTTTATAGCTTATATTTGCATTTACTATATAAAAGGTCTTAGCAGGTTTGAGGGTGTACAATGCATACATTGCACCCCTTTGGTGTCTTAGAGTAGAAAACAAGTGTCTAAGATCCAGAGATTTCTTTGTACAAGGGTATGTGTGCTTCACTAGACTACAATGTCACCTGCTAATTCTCCTGTTCTCATGAATTCTGCCTTTCACCGTAAGCAGAGGCTTATGTTCACCAGGAATTATGGCCATAACCTCAAGCCTTAAGCATTTTCCTAAAAAATAAGCTGTTGAAAATATAAGAACTGAGGAAGTTTAGAGCCCAGAGTTCCTACTTTATTGGCAAGAGTTTTATCTACAGATGGTTATGCAAAATTTTGTCCCAGTCACCTATGTTTCTCTCTTTCTCCATCCAAGCTTAAAAAGAGAGTTGAACCACTTGTCTATGGCTAATGGGGCAACCAGGATGCTTTCGAGACCATCCCCTCCAAGAGCTGTGACTGATCTCACTGATACAGCATTTCAGTTTTCATATACAGTGAACATGTACCTTAACGTATTAGATGAAACTACTTGAATCTCTTCACATACATCAAAGTCAAATCACCTTGTCAGTCACTGCTGATTGTCTTAAAGCTAAAAATCAGACCATTACAGTCCTCTGTATGTAAAAGTTCAGATAGGCAAGTCCCTAGATAAAAATATTAGAGGGCAGAATGAAATCCTCTGAAGCTGCCAGATGTTAGCTATATGTTTACTTAAACTCACTAAGCTGAGAGAAGAATGCAGATGGAAAACTCAAGATGAGCAGAGCAGAAACACAGAATCATTAAGGCTGGAAGAGATCTCAGGAAGTCTCTAGTGCAAACCCTGTGGACAAAGCAGGCTCACCTATAGCAGATTGTTCAGGACTGTGACCAGTTGGGTTTTTGTTATCTCTATGGATAGAAACTCCATAACATCTCTAGGCAACCTGCTTTAATCTCACAGTAAGAAAGTATTTTCTTATGTTTAAGTTGAATTTCCTGTATTTCAGTTTCTGTTCATTGCCTCTCGTCCTTTTTCTGGGCACAATGGAGTATGGATCCATCTTCTTTACCCCATCAGGTGTTTATACGCATTGGCAAGATACCTCCTCAGCATTCTCTTCTCCAGGCTGAACATTCCCAACACTCTCAGCTTTTCCTCATGTGCCAGGTGCTCGAAAACTTTAATCATCTGTGTGGCCCTTTGCTAGAGTCTCTCCAGTATGCCTTTCTCATGCTGAGAAGCCCAGAACTGGAC
>VZTV01050997.1:0-14260 GCA_013400875.1 Anhinga rufa
CTCAATCATATGCAGATTACTATATGGTAGGTACAGCTCATTCCTGAATCTCTGCTTTTAAGTCAATCTTAATGTTCAGCATTAAACAAATTATACTTAACTAAAATGTTTAACAGAACCGTGCAGCAAAACACACCACTTCTCCAGCCTCCCTACTTAGCACTGTCCTTGCCCAGTGGCACCACAGTGACTACAGACAAGAGTCATACAGTAGTCTGGCTGCGGCCAGACAAGAATTCAAGGGCACACACAAGAAAACCATCAGATTATCTAAGTTTTCTTCACGTTTTATTTCCTCCACGATAGAATCACTACTCTGAAAAGCATGCTTCTTTGAATACAATATTAAGACCTAAATCAAATCAGCTGCTCCCTACTGTTTTTATCTGAAAGAGCAACAGTAATAGTATCCTAGCATTAAATACACAACTTTAAGACCACCGCATCAGAATTTTTCTTTTTAGACCAATCCATCTTACAAAGCAGCCCAGAACATGCACACAGTTTTGAGTGTTATCAGTACCTGCCAATGAAATAATCTGGACATGACTTTCAGATTCAATACCAAGATCATTTGAGCACTGCACATTCAAACCAAAGAACACATACCCTAAATGTTCCTTGAAAACGGAATGTTGATAGATTCAGTCTAAGGCACTAAACCAGTTAGGTCTAGTCTGCTAGGTCAGAAATGGTATGTCAGGCCAAATCAGCTAGAAATTGCCAGCCATTAAAACTTTTTCCATTTTCATTCAAAAGACGCATTGTTTCACAGTCAAACTTTTCCACAAAAATACTGATTATTACAAGAATCTAGCTCTTACAGTTTAGTATTTGCTAGTATTTATCAAACATGAAGACTCAGAACAGAAGTGTTCATACAAAATCGTAACAACATGCCTCAGGAACACTTAAGTTAGAAGACAGAATGATTTAAACTTAAATTGGATTTGATCAATTCTTGGGACAACTGAAGGATTATTTTACCTGTTACCACCACCACCACCTCCTCCGCCTCCACCTCCATGACTCTCCATCCCATAGGATTGGTTAAGGTAAGAGTCCATGGATCGTGGGCCACCATAGCCTCCATGCCCATAATCACGGTCCATGTCTAAAAAAAGAGCAGAAAAATGTTTATAAAGAAAGCAAACATGAAGTCTTATTAAGTAATCTAGTTTAAATTCTTAAGTAAACAGTTTACTATCTGCCACATTGCTTACAAACAAAATACAAAACTGCCAGTTGCAAACCAATTTCGACACTGTGCTTAGGGAAGCCGTGTGTCTTGGTCATTATCTGAGCACCTCTTAACTGAAACCCAGTTCATATTTTTTTCCCAGTAGTGGATAACTGTGGGATTACTGTTCCATCATCTGGAATTCGGACGCAAGTTAAATTAAGAGAACTAAATGCAGAAGCCCGATGTAGAATGTGTCAGAAGTTAGTGGAGAATTAAGACCACTTCCCTCCCTTTAATAATACACACAGCTCACAGGCATCTGCTTTCTCTATCCACCGCCACAAGAAGCCTTCAGTCACACTGACAGAGACCTTGGGTCAAGGTTACAAGCTGTCATGCTGCCATGCAGACTGTCTGTAGGCTACAGTCAAACGAAAGAATTTTCTCCAACCTAGCACAAACAAAAATCCACCCAAATGAGCACTGAGTTGCAGTTCACTGACTGCACTAAGATGTTGGTATTTCATAGCTGAACTGATGTCACTTCCTGACATCATTGTATCTCGTAATAAAGTCTGGCAAAGAACCAACTTCTTCCTCAACATTGGAAGTCCTATGTAAAAGTTCTGGTTAAATAACCACTTGTAAATTCAAAGCACTAAGCAGTGTCATAGATCTGCATAACAAGTATGATCCACTGTCCTCCTGTAACATACACAATTTGCACTTCACTGGCATTCTAGTGACCAAAACTTTTGCGTAATACACAGAAAGCCTGGCAAGTCAAGCCTCACAGAAAAGGTAACACAGAGAAGGAAAACACAGTGAACACAGGAAAGATAAAAATATCACCACACAAAGACTTGTCCGCTCTAACAAGAGAGAGTATTTTATACATTTCAAAAATCTCCAAGTTTAAACCATTGACTTTTCCAGAAGGTAACAGGACTAAGCTCACTTGAAGTCACAAGAAATTTTCCTGTTTAAAGAAACATAGTAATTCTCTAGGCGTATCATTTAATGAAAATAACTGTAGTGATGAAAATATGTATATATACACTATTTCCTGTTTGTACCTGCTTCTTGTTACCACCAGCCAGCCATTGTAATTTACTTTCTTACATCTGTCAAGAAGTACACTGCAAATGGTATTGAGCCAACTGTATCACTTTTACACAGATGTTCTTAGCATGCCTGAATAGAGACTCCAAGAAATTAAGATCTCCTGCTGATTTTTTTTCTTCTAATAACCATAGGCACTTTCCAAAAAGTTAAAAGATGATACTTCTGAAACAAGAAAAGTTGGAACATGGAAGTCACTCTGCACCTTTCCCTATTCCAAGCATCCAATAAAGATTCTGTAGCAAAGCACAAAAAAAGGCTTTTCAAAATACTAATCATGTAGCACCACACAGCATCAACTTAAATCTGCAAAAAGTTAGTCTTAAAAGAAATGGCTGATCCATTGAATTCAGTTTCACAGAAATTAAGGTTAGATGATCCTACAGTCAATCTCAGATCCAAGGTTTTAAATCTAATCCAAAGACACTGACATTCTGAAAACTGAAATATCTGACCTGAAAGCACCCAATAATTTACTTAGTTTCACCTGCTCCCTATTATCTACAGACCCTGAGATGGCACAAAAGTAGTTAGGTTAAGAGTTGAAGAAGAGGTGCATTCAACAAGAACACAACATACTGTCAAGATCCCCGCCACTGCAATCTGATTCTACTATAGGGTAGTAAGTAATAGCCACTGTTGTCCATATGCCAGAAGTTTGCTGCTGTGAAACAACACAAGAACACTTACACACAAAAGTGCTCTTCCAAAAAATGAATTGAAACATAGTTTTGAAATAAATTTTTAGTCTAAAATTTTGAGCGTGAAAGCAAATACTAAAGTATGTTTTACAATAACAGGATAACTTCTGACATCCACTTTTGCTCAACACATTCCTTACTCATCCACGGCTCATGTTATTCAACATCAACAGTCTTGCCACAGAGCTACGTCAGTCCCTAAATCCTCAAATCACTGGCTTTAGGACATCACCTCCTCCTCCTCCCTAACAGGGAACAACTTACTCATCCTTTCCAGACTCACTGCCCTGCATTTACCTGCATTATAATATATTCACATTTGAAAAGGTTTAACAGGGGATACACAAAAGGTACAAAGATGTCAAGAGGGATGATCACCTTACGATTTTTTTACTACAAGAAACTGGAGGTAGCAAATGAAACTTAAAAATAACAAGCTAAAAATAACAAGCTAAAAAATTAATTGGATCCTTCTTCACAAAACAGATACTTAGGTCCTGAACTACTCTGTGACAAGTAGTTACTAAAAACTGACATGGATTTAAGAGAGAAATTGGATAAATCCACTGACAAGAAATTCAGAGGATGTTGAACACATAAGACTGTCTGATTCAGAAAGTCCCCAAGCTGCAAACCAGTGAAGGTATGTAAATATACTGAAGGACTACTTGTATTATTCCTTCCACATCTCCAAAGGGACAGTGACAGACAGGATATTGGTGAGATCTTATGATCTCCTTCCAGCTATTTCATTAACTGTTCCAGATTGCTGAGCAGTTAAACTATCATTCCAACCACTGGCCTCCTGGTTCAGTCATTGCGTCAGCTGCAAACTTCACCAACGATTTACAGATTTTACACTTCGTGCCGAGAGCTTGAAAAAGACAACTGCATTCAACTTAAGAAGTGCAGAATTTCTTCAGGCATTAAGCTTTTCTCTACCCTGAAAACCTCTTCTCCAGATAGTCTTTATCCTCCTAAAAAGGCAAAAAATGTACAGTAAATATTCACCTAGGTGAACCAAAATAAAAGGCTTTCAATTTTTGAATGTATTATCTGAATAATAATCACTTGTACAGCTTTAATTATTACAATCTCAAAGTAAATACCTTATTAGCTGACAAACCTCACAATCACAGACATCAAAATCCATTTGCACTGGCCTCTTTCACACTTTTGATTATTCTTCTTTTACTAAGTAAAGCAAGACAGATGGACATGGAACATTCAAACAAAAGTTGTATCTGCACAGAACAATTTTCTCTGCCTGTAGCCTGCTCCCTGTTCACTGTTATGTTAGCTCTGGCTGTCATCACCAGTGAAGATATGCAGAAGTTGCCTGTCTGCACGAACTATTCAGACCAAATGTGAAATTGTTTCACATGCCAAGAGAACATGTGCTTAAGCACTAGAGAAAAACACAACAGGAATTGTACTGCAGTGTCTCAAACTGAAAATTCAAAAGTGCAGTACTTCATTTAAGTTTAAATAGTAACTGATTATCAAAGGAGCCTTTGAAAAAACATTATATCTGCGTATCTATGACTACTACAGAGCGAAAAAAAAGAAAAGAAAAAAGTGGTGGCTCATATTTGTTCCTAAAGTTTAAAAATGAAAGAGTAAATCTCTGAACCGATGAAGCCACTGACCCAGTATCTGAAACAAAGAGTTTGTTGAAGAAATAAATCAGGTTTTGGTATCAGCAGCCTCTTGCATAAATATGGTGTGGATGAATGAGCTGTTGAACTAAAGTACAGAAATAGAATTGCAAAGAACAATCTCACTTTTCATTTGTAGACCACACTTAGAGTCTATTGGGATAGGGGAGAGGGGAAGAGAGTTGTGTCAAAGGGGAAAAAAATATTACTTCTAAAATAAATAAGAATGGGACACTAAAAAACAATTTGTAAATTGAACTTAAAATACTCATGTATATGTATCCCTTCAGATTAAAAAGAAGAAAAGCTTATCTGATGATCATTTAAAATAGCTGCAAAATAAATCTCAACAGTGAGCAAAGAAAAATAAAATTTTCCTTAGGAAAAGAAGTAGAAAGTTAAACATGTAGTAGATAAGACTCAGAATCCCTTGGTACAAAGGACTCCATTCAAAAGAAAAAGCTTAAGATCAGAGAACATTGAAGTCATATTCACAGCACAAAGGAACAAAATCGTTTTCAACAGTGTTGAAATGTGGAGTATATGAAAAGACTACGAAGATTAGAAAGGCGAACAATCTTGCAGTAATAAATAATAAATGAAAAAAATAAACTTCAGTAAAATAAAAATAACCTTTAAACAATAAACCCCCCCAGAAGTACCAGCTTGAAACAAGCTAAATTTCCCTATATTTTAAAATCATAATCCTCAATGACTACAACAAGCTTAAGGATCCACTGTGCCACAGTCAGCAACATTTCTTCCAGGCACATTACATTTTTCATAACACCATGCCTGCTTTAAGATCACAACCTTGTATTAGATACAGAAGTTTTAAGACATTGAGTCCCAAGCAAAACAAGGAACTAATCCAACTATGTAGATAAATTTTAGAAATAGCAGCAAAAGCCGTTTCCCCTTCCAGATTAAAAGGACAATGGTTACAGTAATGAAAATATTAACATGAATAGTTAATAATATTTCTGTTAATAACAAGAGAATTTATTCTACAGGCCATGTCATCTCTGTCTCAAGCCAAGTCATCAGCAAGGGACAATGGTGGAATCACAGCGGTCATCAGCCATCCAATCAAAAGTGCTTCACACTGGCTAAAAGTTTCCAGCAGGAGGAACCTTGCCAAGAACTCAAATGAAAGCTGGGCAAAGATGAAAACACTCAACATCCATCCTCTATTGCCATCTACTGGACCCCTACAAAATAGCCTTTAGCCCGCTGTACAGAATTGGGGTAAGAGAAAGCTTTATGCACACCTTACTAATGTACATACAATGCATAAACATTAATGTTAAATGTTTCAAACTGCATACATCATAGTTAAACTTGTTTAATAATTATGAATAATAGCTTAATTATGACAATGAGAACTATTATTACAGAGGTATATGAAAGGAACAATCTAATTGTACAACATACATTTGATTGAATCCAGGCTCATCCTATGGGAAGTAACCACTTCAATACTACTGTCATCAGATCTCAGAAAAGCAGTTTCTGGTTAATGGCTACAGTGAATATTCCAATAAAGATACTTAAACTGCCACTTAAGAATAATTTTTTCTACTAAAAATCTAAAGGACATTTAATTAGGAATCAATACAAAAGATTAAAAAACAGGGCCATAGCTTTAATTTCTATATTTTACTATGAAGAAAGATAAAGACAAAATAACATAACTGGCAAAAAAGTAAGACTCAAGGAATGTATCATAAAAATGATCATACTGCAATCAAAGATGTGTCTGTAATCCAACGTGTTATTTCCATATAACGGCCAGCAAGAGTATCAAGAGATTTAACAGCAAACACTTATTTGATAGCATCTGTAAATGAAGCTTGGGTACAGTTTACAGTGAACTTTTTATATTAACATCCTTTTAGTATTTACTTACATGCTGGCAAGAGATGTCAAATCATTCCTTGAGTCTTACTAAACTTGTAATCTTAATCATCTTACAAAAAATATGGGCATTATTTTTAGTTGTATCTATGTGGTATTTTTGATAGCGTAAAAACAAGAGCTAGCTTTTGCCATATCACACTTACTTTATATGCTTTCTAAATTCCTTCCCAAACTCTTAAAGTAAAAAAAAAAAAAAAAATCAAGCAGTTGCAGGCTCTGTTTTTTCCATGTCTGCATAAAAAGAGGAAAACATCTTCCTTCTTTTCAACAGAAGTAGGAAGAATGAAATACAGTAGTCCGTAACAAAACAAAATACCGATTTATGTAAAAAAAAAAAATCATCATTATAAGAAAAGTTTGTACTCCCCCCCATCCCCACTCCTTGATCTCACAATTTTGATCTGGAACGTGCAGGAGTTCATGTCGACATGCCCAAGATGAAAACCAAGTCTCACTCCCAGCCAGTTATAACTCCTCCAGAAAACAACATGTGCAGTCAAACCACGTTACGTACTTTTAATAACCCGCTTGTTTTTTTGCTTTTTGCCAACACTGACTGTTCAGCCCCAACGCTTTTTACAGGTTAGACGTATTTATAGCTCATACCTGAGACTGACCCACTGGGCATGTTCACACCACAATGCATGGGGGTATCTGGGAATCTCCAATCTCTGTCTTCAGCTGGAGAGGATGGGTCAGTGAGAATGACTTAGTGCTTAGCAAGAGCCGGAGGGGAGAGACAGGGAGCCGCAAAGCGAGGCGGCTCTCTCTCCTGTCGGATCTCCAGTCTCCTGACACGACCCCCTCACGGAGCTCGCCCCGAGCTCCCCCCGGCCCTGCCCGCGCCGCCCCCNGCGCGGAACAAAGCGGCCGCTGCCATTTTGAGACGCGGCCGGGCCCCGCGGCGGCAGCGGTGGCGGCGGCCGGGCCCTACCCTTGCTCTGGGGGTGCGCCCTCACCTTCCCCGTAGTCCATGGCGGCGGCGGCGGCGGGCCCTGCTCCCCGGACGGCTGGCGGCCGCGGCGACGCGGCGGCGGCTCCGGCTCCTCTCGATGGCGCCTTCCACCACAACGAGGGGGGGCGGGACCTGGTGCCACGGCGCGCGGCGATTGGCCCGGCCGCCGCACCACGTGAGCAGGCCGGCCTGCGCGGAGAAGGAACCCGGCACCGGCGGCGAGGCTGCGTCGAGCGCTGGCGCGGGGTGCCCGGATGCGGTGTGTCACGAGAGAGGCTGCGCGGCGGCCATGTTGGGCCCTGGCAGCCGCCATTTTGCGTTCTGGCGTGGGGCCCTCTCATGCTTGAAGCCGCTCCAGGATTAGTAGTGGCGACACATCCACGCCTTTACCCACCCCCGACACACACACCCGTGGGCCCCGGTGAAGCGGCCGCGGCAGAAAGCACGCCCCTCGGTGCATAAATACCAAAATCTGCCCTTACACAGAGCTAGAAGTCCAGCAGTGCCTGGCGGGAGTGACCCCTGGATGGGTTCCCTGCAGCCCCACAGCCCGGGTGTGAGGAGCCCTGGCCCTGCCAACCCCCAATGGGGGCCGCTGCTGCCTTGTGCAGGCCAGAATCACATAATGGTAGGGGTTGGAAGGGACCTCCAGAGATCATCCTGTCTAGCCCCCCTGCGTGAGCAGCACCCCCAGAGCAGGGGCACAGGACCGCGTCCAGGCGGGGTGGGAATGGCTCCAGGGAAGGAGACTCCACAGCCTCTCTGGGCAGCCTGTGCCGCTGCTCTGGCACCCGCACAGCAAAGGGGTTTTGCCTCAGATTTCAGTGGAACTTCCCGTGTTCCAGCTTGTGCCCGGTGCCCCTTGTCCTGTCGTCGGGCACCGCTGAGAAGAGCCCAGTCCCACCCTCCTGACACCCGCCCTTCAGACACTGATAAGCCCTGATGAGATCCCCCTCAGCCTTCTCTTCTCCAGGCTGAACAAGCCCAGGTCTCTCAGCCTTTCCTCCCCAGGGAGATGCTCCATCCCCTGAGCATCCTTGTGGCTCTGCGCTGGCCTTGCTCCAGCAGCTCCCTGTCCTTCTGGCACTGGGGGCCCAGCACTGGGCACAGCACCCCAGCTGCGGCCTCCCCAGGGCAGAGCAGAGGGGCAGGATGGCCTCCCTCGCCCTGCTGCCCACACTCCTGTCCATGCAGCCCAGGACACCGCTGCCCTCCTTGGCCCCGAGGGCACAGCGCTGGCTCAGGGGCACTGGCTGCCCACCAGCACTGCCAGGGCCTTCTCAGCAGAGCCGCTTCCCAGCAGGGCAGCCCCAGCCTGTGCTGGTGCCTGGGGCTGTTCCTCCCCAGGGGCAGGACCTTGCCCTTGCTCCTGTTGAATCCCATGAGGTTCCCCTCAGTCCAGCTCTCCAGCCTGTCCAGGTCAACCAAATGGCTTTGCAAAATAAAACCCTTATTTAAGCAACACCACCCCAGCAATGCCTGCCTTCAGTGAACCTAGCAGGTATTAACACGGGTTCATCTGTCATTCACAAGACTAAGTAATTTAGCATCTATAACAGGCTGCACTGAAACAGAAAGGGGCTAACAGTAACCACAGACTTCCATTTTAAGTTAGTTGTAAGATAACACTGCGCTCCTCTGTGCAGCCAAAGCTTTGAGGAAGAAACAGACTTTGCCCCAGACACATTGTCATGCAGAAAAACTCCCAAAGTCCTGTGTGAAGATCAGATGTGGGGAAGTACTTCATTCCTTATAGTTACTTAATGAGAAAAAGAAAGAAAAGAAAGGAAAAGAAAAAAAGAAAGAAAAGAAGGAAAGAAAGAAAAGAGAAAGAAAGAAAGAAGGAAGCATGTGAGGGAGATGGCAATGAGCAGATCTGGTACAGAAAACCTGGGAATAGGTCTCTGAGGACAAGCTGTGGGTGAACTTTTGGGTTGTAAGGGCAGGCAAAGCCACTATCTCCTGGGTTTGATTTTGTCCAGGAGGCAAAGCTTCTTTGGGTGTTGGGTGGCTGATAGGATGGCATCAAAAACTTCCAACTTCTCCCCATCTGAAAAGTTACAAAAGCCTCATTGCACAAAAGGAAGATTTGACTCACCCAGGTCCAGAGTCCAAGTTTTGTATTAAACCTAAGTCTGGCAAAGCAGTCAGGCAGTTTCTTTCCCCAAGCTCTGGATGGCAGCAGATGCGAATGTACTTGAAATGCAGACATCAGCTACAGCAAGGGAAGAGCACCGCAGCCAGCAGTTTTCCCTGATGAGCTCTCTGGTAGCTCTCAGCTCCCTTCTCTCCCCAGCATCGCAGGAGAAATACATGCAGAGAAAATGGTTGTTCCCCACCAAAGGAAATCTTTCCTTTGGCTTCACCACAGTCTTCTCAGCCAAAGATATGTAATGCTTGGGCAGAGCAGTGATTTCAAGGTCTGAATAGCCCTCATACAGACTTGTTTGTGCATGCAGACCAGACAAGTTTCTTGCATTGTACATGAGATTTATACAATAGGCATTTTCCTATACATTCAGGGCTGTATACCTCACGTTTGCAACATAGCATCCTCTTTTCCTGCATCCTTTTCTGCACTGCTGAGTGCAGCGCTGCTCAACCTGATCTGTAGTCCTGTGCTTGTGAACAGGAATATGGAGCAGCATCACACTGTGCTGCAGACGGGAGCAGACCAGCATGTAATCCGTATGGTCAGAGGGGCTCCTGCTGGAAGGCACCCCCTACGAGTGTCACTGGGCATCCCCCTCAGCAAGCCTGCCAAGGGCCTGCCCACCACTTCACCACAGCCTGGCACAGATATTGTCTCTTCTCGAGAAAAAAACATATTTGAAGATTTTTCCTGTGCAAGAAAATGCATGGGCACAGCTCTATGAATTTTGCTGTACGCAAAATAAAAAATGTGAGGAATTTAAAAATAGCATATATGTGCACAGAATACAAAAGCTATCCTAGGTAATAATTCAGAACAAATGTGGTAGGAATAAACTGGTTTTTCCAGGTGGCCTGAGACACGCAGCAGTCAAAATTGTAAAGTATCATCTCTGCTTGGGGACTCAATGCATGCTGCAGGATGAGTTGCTGAGGAATACACTAACCCCTTTCCAATGCATCTGGCTGGGCTAAATGAGATGGCTAATGAAAATGCTATTGAATAAGCAGCTCTGAAGGGAGGAGATCATACAGAATAGATAGATTTGTGATCACTGTAACAGTATCTGGCTAATGGTTATTCAAAATAAACACAAAGATCCAGAAAATGTGATTCATCTGAATCAGCTGCCCCTAAAACTATCAAAGGTGGATGTTTTAACTCTTGCCCTGGTGCAAAACATCTGAATCAGCTATTCCTAAAACTATCAAAGATGAATGATTGAATGATTTAGCTGTTGCCCTGGTGCAAAACCTACTGAGGGATTCAACAAATGAAACTCTGGTAGGCTATGCAACCTCAGGGTTTACGCTATTGCATAAAGGAGAACATGATTTATAATGAGGTGCCTGAGAGGGGGACACTGGGATTGAACAGGAGACTGTTAAGATGATAAAGGATTATTATGAGATGTTTAGGGGAAAGGCCAAAGACAAGGAAGGGAGGAACAAAGGTAGATCAGGGAAGAACAAAAAAGATTGAGGTGGATGGGAGAAGGGGAATAAGAAGGACTGTTTGCATGTAAGTATGTTTGTGTGGCTGAGCCCTGTGACTGATCACCACTGTCTGTCCTGTCTTCTTTTAAAATTCTGTTTTTAACTATTTTCCATGTGATTGCATTCTCTGTTCTGTGTCTGCACATGTGATCTGCTCATGAACTATAAGCCAGACTACTTCGTGAGTCAAATGAGCAGTCTGGGAGATGGGTACTGGGAGACCCTTGAAGGATTTTTCCCTGAGCACCCATCCTTAGGATGTGGATTGGGCTTTGCACCCTGCCTGCATGCGTGGTGTGAGTCTCTGTGTAGACCTAGACTGAGAATGGGCAGGAGCAGGACCAAGGCACCTAACACTCCCCATTTGTAGAAAGGACTTGATGCCAAAAAGGCATCTTTTTTGTGAATCTCTCCACTATTCTCCTAAAGCACATTTGTTCTGTGACTAATCCATCAGCATATTTACTCATTAGAGCATACTAGACTACCAAGAGTCACAGGGTTAAGCCTCTATATTTTGTCATGTTAAAAATGTGACTTCAAAAGGTTAGAAGCAGCCTCTGAAGAAAACAGTGATCTTTGAAATTAGCAGAGAAATTCATACAGACTTCAGGAAGCTCTGAATTGGGCCCATGCACATCAGGGCAAGGTTACTTATAATTTATACGCAACCCCCCAATGTTATTATGAGAATTACTGCTATCCTGTGTGTCGTTTCACGATCTGAGGAAGTTATTGACAACAGAGGTGGTTGTTATGGGGACAGCAGTCTGTCAAAGAAAAGAGGGTACGTGACAAAGAGAACATCTGATTATGAAAAATTTGTTCTCATACCAACAAGCACTTCAGGCACCAGACAGAAGAGGAGGTGCTTTCACATGCAGCCCTGCAAACACACAGGTATATTTGGCCTTTTAAAGTTATTGTCCCAGAACCAGAAGCTCAGGGGGAAGAAACTGGATCTGGGGGCAGACCAAGGCTACAGCAGGTATAACATAAAATTTTTTGGATTCAATACAAACAGGTCAGTAAAAGCGTATTATTTTAGACTTAATTATGATCAATGGGCCACTGTTGGTTTCAGGCTTTTTAAAACAAAGGCTCCTTCTTTCCTCCCTGCAGGACTCCAAAAAGGAAAAAAATCGAAGCTAAGCAAAGCAAAACAAAATGGAGACAGAAGAAGAGAAAGGGAACAGACCAGTATTGTACTTCATTTCGTTCTCGATGATCCAAAACATGAATGTTTCAGTTCAGTGTAGAATCTCCCTGTGCAATCCTGTTCTGCTCTTGAATTCATGTTCTGCTGCTTCCTTAGATTTTTTTTCTTGGGGTTTTTTGTAATTTTTTTCAGAGCAGTACAGGGATAAGAGAACAATCAGTGATTTCTCCAAGCACACACAGCAGCACGGTTATTGTGAAATACAGCTCTTCTGTAGTTTGGTACTGTAACTACCCACACCCTCTCCTCCTCTTTCCAAGCGCTGTGTTTTCTTTTACCCTTTCATATAAAGCATTGTCTAAAACCTGAAGGAACTCTGTAAAATGACTATCAATTGCTGCTAACTGTGGTTAGCAACCAGGTATTATCAATTATGGAGACCTAATGCTAACAAATCCTCTGTATTTCATTGCAGTGGAGCTGATCTAAATCTCATTGACTATAAAGGGTGGGGGTTCTTCTGGCCTCTGATGAAAGCTCTCTGTCTCTTAACTCTGTTTAGAGCAGGTGTGGTTGACATAATGTTTAAATCTACAGGAGTACTGCTCTCCAACAATGCATCTCTCCAGTGCCATTAAAACAGCATTCACAGCAGTGGAATATGTATGTTTTTTAAAATTTTTTATGTACTTCTCTGCTGACACTTGACATTTTCAGGAGGTGGCTTTCTTTGCATTTTAGGATGATGGGGAGTGGAGCGGGAGCATGAAAATTGCACTGATTCTTTCTAGAACATGAAATCTAATTCCCTTTGTTTCTTCTTAGATATTAGCACAGAAGCAGATCCTTCCATCTGAGCCTTGCAGAAGAACCATGGTAACCATCCAGAGCCACGGTGATTTCAGTGGGCTCTTATGTCTGTCATCACAACATAAATAGGAGCCATAATATGGCATTTCCAAAGCTGAGATATTATGGCCTCTGTATGTATATCTTGTACAACACAAGCGTAAAAAATGCCCTAAAATTCAGCAGGAGGGAGTGGAAACATCCTAATGGAGAAACATCCTAATCATGTTATTCTTTCCGACAGGGAAAAACCCCCACTTAGAATATAGACTAAAAGTCAACCTAACTTAACAAACTTCTTCACATAACTCCTTTACAGGGAAGTCTAGAAGCTTTCAAATGTGCCATAGCACAGACCTGCTGGAGCTCGCATGCTGCTACGGCCCCACTGGGGCCCCATCAGCATCCCACACGCAGCAGTGGGCACTCACCAGAAAGAGTAATTGCTGTAACTTCTGCGTCACCGTGGAACACAGAAGTGAGGGTAGCAGAACCCATTTCAGGCTTTGCTTTGGTTTTTTGGCAAGATTTCCAACTGCTGATTGGGTGGGAATAGAGAGAGGATATCAGCTTCATTATCACACAGCCCTAGAGGAAAAGGGTCTTTGCAGAGCAACTTATTAGTAATTAGCAAATTACCAGCGAAATGCCTTACTTTTCTGCATGCAAATACTTATGAGCAATTATGCTTATTGCTTTTTAGATTTGCAACTTACTTTTACTTTACACTCCTTGGAGGCCAGCTCTATTTATTACCTAATCTTGCAGAAAAGTGCCGCTGGAGGTGTCTTAAGACTCTGTCTGGCCTGTTTGCCCTATAGGCTCCACACTGGGTGAGTCAGAGCTGTGTAGGTGCCCTAAAGAAAGACAGAACTGGACTTGTCATTGCTTATTGCCCTTACACTGACAGTCAGCCCATCGATGTCCTGAAGCACTTCTTTCAGTTGCCTATTATGCGCCCATTTGCTCCCATCTTAGAGAAGTCTGTGCCATAACCCCTCCCTAACCTTCCCTGTCCTTAAGAAAAAATAAAAGCCAAACGAGACATATAACTAAGACAAACAA
>VZTV01051004.1:2594-20699 GCA_013400875.1 Anhinga rufa
CCCTGGGGGTGTTCAAACAGCGTGCAGGCGTGGCACTGCGGGACATGGTTTAGGAGGGATGGGGCTGTTGGGTTGGCGGCTGGACTAGATGGTCCCAGAGGGCTTTTCCAACCTTAGTGATTCTATAACTGGTGAATGGGGGTGAGGGGGAACGCACGGGGAGGACATGAGCGCAACGAGCGGTGGATGGGGAAGGAGGGGAGGAAACGGGGCAGTAAGCCCCACCACCCCTGTGGGTGAGGGCGAGGGCGCTTGTGTCACGGCAGTCCAGTTGGCACGCCAGGATGGCTGTCAGTGGGACTGGGCATGCCGCTGAGGGGGCGTGCGTCTGTGTCAGGGTGGCTGGGGGGTGAGTCTGTGTGTCCGTGCGCAAGCGTGCGTGGCAGTGACACCCAGGAAGCCGTGCATGCACGTCAGCGTGAAGAGTGTAACCATGCCTGCGAGCCCCACCGCTGCACAGGGCGGCCAGGGGGTGCAAGGGGGGGGACACTGTCCCACCCCTGCTGCCGTGCATACCCACCAGGGGCTGGGGACAGGGAGAACAAGTGTGTCACACCCCCACCCTGGGCTGGGCACACACAGCTGCAGAAGAACCCGGGGGCAGGGGGGTGTGCATGCCCCAACTATGGCCCCCCCAGTTCTGTCCTTTCAAACCGCTCCACCAAGTCACGGCAACAGGGCCAGGCACTGAGCAAGGCCAGAGCATCAACGCACAGGGCAGCAACCGTGTTTTCATTGCCTGTAACATCCGAGGGTATCCACAGGGCTGCATTCCTCCACAAAATTACCCTGTACAAGGCAAAGCACAGCCCTTCCCCGGGTCTCCCCAGATGCAGGAGGAGGGGGTGAGCTAGGACTGTCCTCCTCCTTCAGCCAAAGCCCAGAGAAATCAGACTCGGGGCCAAGCTGAAAGGAGGCTTTTTCAAATACTTGCTCAGTCAAGAGGGAAATGGAGAGACACTGTTTCAGGTCAAAACAAACCATCACCACTATACAAAGCAAATTGCCTTTTAATACGTAGCCAAATCCAGCGGGTGAGTTTCAGGACATCTTTTTCTCCTCAGCATCATCCATCTGCCAACAGCAATACAAAGAAGTCACAAAGCGTAAAATGAGACACCGCCACGAAAAGAGACCTTACATGCACATACACAACATATAAAGAAGTAATACACAAGTAACAGAGCACCAGGGGTCTGTCTCAGCCCCAACCAGCAGGGCCTGGTGGGGTGCCCACTCCCCAAGGCGCACCTCTCGCAGGACCGGGAGCCCTCAGCACGCCCTGCCTGTCTTACAGGTGCCAGGACAACAAAGGCTGGTGAACAGAGTCCCATCCTGCTGCTTTTTGGGTCCGCTGATTTCTAAGGCTCTGTATCGTGGCCAGTCAGCTCCTTGCCCCATCCTAGGTGCTCCTCCAGGCCACTTGAGAGGGGTCCGGTGCGTTCCAGGCATCGCTCTGCTCCCAGCCTGCAGCCAGAAGCTCACCTCTTCCCGAGCCCCATCTTGACCTGCGAGCAGCCCCAGCACAGCAAAGCAGGGCACGAAGGAAAAGACTCAAGATGAGGCCACCCCACACCAGGACACATGCAGGCTTGCTGCTGGGCTAGCCCTGCACCAATTACCTGATTTTTACTCACTTGGCTAACAGTACATGCTTAATACTGGTGTGAGAGGCAGATGTGATGATGTTTTGATGATGATGATGATGATGAGAGGCAGGGTGATGGGTGCAAGGGAGGGGAAGATGCGCAGGTCCCCAACCTCTCTCACCTCTCTGACCAACCTGGCTTGCCATGTCTGGTCTTGAACGAAACCCCTCCATCATTGCTTTTTCTGTGGATTTTCCTTGACAGATCCAGGAGAATTTGCCCCATGGTGGGGAGAGGAAAAAAAAAAATTCACATCTTAGGTTAAAAAATACAAAAGAAAGGGATTTCATCACAGTGGTTGTGCTGGTCTCCAGGACAACAGCTTGAAGGGCACAAAGTTGGTCTGAAGCGGAGATGCAGACAGCAATCACTGCATCCATTCCTGACTCTCATCGCTTGGGCAAATCCACACCATCCTGAGCAACTGCAGGAGGAAACCCCATCGTTCCTCCACCTGATGGCACTGCTGAGCACGGGAGAGGAAGGCAAAGACAAGCCAGTGACAAACCCAAGGAGCGCTTGGCTGGACCTTCCCCATCCTGCTGGAAGGGAAGGTCACAGTCTGCTACCCGCTTCTCCCGAACTCTGCGGGAAGGCTGCGAAGGAGCCCAAAATCCCAAACTGCCTCTGATCTCACCAACTCCACCTCCTACAGAGACCCTTCAAATGCTGCTCGGCTTCTCAAAGTGCTTGGTAACATCCCCTTTTCTAAAGGAACTGGGTCACCAGGGGCTCAGGAGGAGGAGAGATGAAGGGCACAGGAGGGAGGGAGCAAGGAGCAGAGCAGCGGGGCTCAGGCAGGCTGAGATGATGCAGGGGACCGAACAGCAACGTGGCAAGGGTGGTCCACACACAGAAGCAACGAGGAGACCACGCTGCATCAAGAAACAACAGTTCAGTGCTGTGGTTCCTGTAAGGCCAGCAGGTCTGTCTGCAAGAGGTTGCCAGGAACGCATGGACTGGCAAACAGGGGGTCCCTTCCTTGACCTCAAGGGTCTGACAAACCTCCCTGCAGGCAGGGCTGCATCTCCCTGAAAGACTTCTCATGGAAAAAAAGCCAAACAAACCAAGCCAAACCAAAACCACAAAACACTTCATCCTAGACTGCCTGGAAGCTCTGCTAGGGAACCTCATTTCAGGCACTGGAAGGCAAAACCCTGAGTAACCAGGAAGCACGGGGCACCACTCACAGGTGTGCACAGCCAGAAATGCTCGTAATTGCTGGTGGCTTTTCAAAATGTGTCTCCTAGTTCACAGCGAGGCCTCAAAACAGGCTGCCCACAACTGATGCTGTACCTGCATCCCCCCAGCACCGCCCTTCGCTCCATCCGTTTGAGCCGGTACGCCCCTCAGGTCCTGCAGCCCTCGCACCTCACCTTGAGCTGGACCTCACAGGCACAGAGCGGCTGCCGGCCCGCAAAGGATGCTGATGGGAAGCCAGGGCCCTGCTCAGAGGGCGGCAGCACTCCTGCACCCACCTTTGCAGGAAGAGCTGCTGAGCACCTCAAAACTGAGCCCGGTGAGGAACATGATGCTTCAGGGTGGCTCTCACTGGGGGAAGGCACAGCACCCAGCTGCCCGGGAGGGGATATTTTAGAGGCGTCCCTAAGAAAAGCGCTCTCATGTCCAAAAAGGTTATTTCTGTACTGGCACTCAGGCAGCAACATGTGGTCCATCTGGTGAGTGCTGGGACCCATGCTGGAACCCAGCAGAAGTCCGCTGTGTCGCACTGGACCTGCCCCACCACATCTCCGAGGAGCTGACCCAGCATGCAGGAGCCATGGCTGGCGCTGCGTGAACCACCTATCCTGCTCCCCTTCCCAGGAAAAGCTGGGCTCCAGGGGGAGTATCAGGGGCTGTTTAGAGAAGCCACCATCCCCTGGCAGCTGGCTGACTCCTAAGGGTGCTGATGCTTGTGCAGGGAGAGCAGCTTCCTCACCACAGAGCTCCCCAGCCCTGGAGAACAAGGACTCATGTAAGCCCCGCTCAGGGCAGGGAGCAGGTTGGGAAGGCAGCAACCAGAGCCCAGCCCCCGGGGGGCTCTTGGGGCTGCCGGCCAACTGAGTTTGTGACTCCAGGTGTATTCCTGCTGCTTCCAGCTGTTTTGGAGCTGTGGCCATCCAAGCCTCTGATGGGCAACCTCCAGGAGAAGAGCTCTGACCCAAAGCATTGGCTGGGTTTGCCTGGATCGGGACATTGTGCCACCGAGTCACTAGTGCACTTGAGCGCAACGGAGGTGGGCAGCTTGAGCCCACCAGGTCACACCCAGGCTGGCTCTGATCATCAGGAACAGCGTTAGCTACAGGAGCAGAGGTGGTAACTTCTGCTTCAAGCACTTGTCCTGGGTTTGCCAGCTGAAGTGCTACAGAGGACTTGCTGCTGGAGACCAGGACATCCAGAGCAGTCCCTCCCATCAGCCCGGCTGGGTTAAATGGGACCTGCTGTTCTGGTTGAGCAGAGGTGACCTCAGATGTAACAGAGACTGGAGAGACCACAGCATCTTGGTCTTGTGCACCAGGTGCCTGAAGCTGTGGTGGGGCTTGAAACACTGAATTAGTTGCCCAGCAGTGCTGGAAATGAGCCACAGCACTGTTTTCCTCATTGCAGGGCAAGGTACCACAGTGCAGTAAGTCCATGCTCTTCCCAGCATCCTCCCTGAGGAGCATCTGCTTCACATAGGATGTCACCTCGGTGCCTAGCCTCTCACCAGCCTCACAAGCTGGCAGCTCCTCTGCTGCACCCAAGCTGAGCAGAGTCTCCTCCCACCGCTGCAGCTCTGCATTGTCCACGTTGGGGCTCTGGAAGGTCTGGCAGATGTTTCCGTCCACCTTGGTCTTCTCAAAGAGGGTTCTGGTAATAACCAGGAGGGAGTCACTGTCCTCCTTGGCATCACCAACCTCCTCATTCCGGCTCAGTCCATTGGGCTCAGCGACGAGATCTGGCAAGGAGAACTGAGGCACATTATCAGCATGGGAGATGTATATGGACGCATCCTGCTTCATCATGGCGCCAAGAAGAGAGTTGGGGTCTACCGAGCACTGCCCCATGCAGGAGTCTGCCTGTGTCTGCGACTCCTTAGCCTGGAAGGAGTCCAGGAACTCAGGAAGGTCGTTCCCGTATAGGACTGCTTCCCCCGTGGCAAAGCTAAAAGGCAGCTGCAGGTTTCTCTTTTGCAGATGTTCCTCCCCTTCCTCATTCCTTCAGGGCAGAGGGAAAAAAAAAAAAAAAAGAGATGGAAACAGGATGAGCATTAGCCTCTGGGCCAGGCAAACCCACCCTCCCAACAGTGAGATGGGAGCTCACAGCCCTGCCCTGGCTTTTCTAAAGAAAAGGGTGCTGGACTGGGCTGGCTACAATGCTGCTGGTGGCGGACTGGGGCTCTGGGGAGGTCTGCATGGCTCAGAGAAGGGCTGTGCATCCAGGGCTCACACCAGGCAGGAGTGAGCGTGTCTGCAACCACCTTCTTGGAGCAGTTTTGCTCATGCCCCCCTGCTACAGGAAGGCACGTACTGCAAAGGGCTGACTGTGCAACCCAACCACCTTTTCCTCCACCCTCGTTGCCTCGGCATGCCCTGAGCAGCCCCGTGGCCAGCCACACTGAGAACAGAACACAGCCAGAGACCCAGCGATACTCACGACAGGGCTCGCTGCCGGGCAATGATGCAGTCGGGCTTGCCCTCTTTGTACACCAGCCAGGCATTGGCCTGCACCCACACCCAGCCGCCCTTCTTGGTCAGCAGCCGGAAAACAGTCAGCCCGCTCTCCCCCGTCTTCATCACTGGGGCAGGGAGAAAAGAGAGGCAGCACGGACATGGTTACTCCACGGGGGCAGAAATATGGCACGGGCAAGGTGCCACGATGTTGAGCATCGCTTTGCATCCATGCTACGGGAGCAGAATAGGCGGGACACAGCCAGCACATGATGCCACGCGCAGTGCTGCTCTCCTGCCAGCTCCCCGAGCAGGTATCATCCAGGAGGGAAGAGCCTTTACCACAGCCGCTCTAGACCTGGACAGACAGCCCACCAAGGAGCAATGGTACTGGCACGGTCAGACCCGCACCGGTGCTGGGGAGCTGCAAGGGTCCCCACAAATTCACCCACCTGATGTCCCCCCCAGCTAGCACTGCTGCTCCCCGCAGCACTCACTTCTCACGTGGTTCTCCGCGCAGTACATCATGTCGGCCGCGTGCACAAACTGGTACCCGGACCCCCTCCTGCACAGCTCCGTTTCCGTATACCCCAGGACAACCTTTCCCCTGGAAACAGTACAGAAACCCAGTGACACCACGGACTGAGGGAGGGATCCCCCAGTTGCACCCCACCAGCCAGATGTGATCCCCCGGCGCCCAGGCAGCTAGCCAGAGCTTCCCAGTTTGGTGGTGCAACTCTCCATCCTGGGCTGAGCTGCATCCCCTCTTCCATAGATCACCCCATGCTGGGTTTGCTGGGCTAAAACACAGCAGCCAAGAAGCGCTGGTGCCCAGTTAATCTGCTCCCTGCGTTACTGGCGGGCTGCAGTGGATGGAAAAAAGCACCAGACACATTGCCGTGGTAGCTGGGTCAGAAGCGCCCTGCTCCCATCTGTCTGGCGCCAGGGATTTTGCCATGGGGAAGGCGAGAGATGCCCTACCAGGAATCGCAGGCCATGGGAGTGAAGTCCAGCTTGTGCTTTGTCTGGAAGATCAGCGTCTTGGTCCGAAGCTCCAGGATGGAGAGCGGCTGGAGGGGAGTTGCGATGGCGAAGAGAACAAGTGGGGACCTGTCTGATGCCCTCTTCTGCTGCCCGAGAAGGCATTTCAAGCGCCCGCGGAAATTCAGGGCCTTAGAGGGGATTAGAAAATGCGGGTGTGAAGCAAACGGGGTGATGGGAACTGGCTGTGCTCCCACCCCTATGGGACACGAGTGGCCCCTAGGGAACATGCTGGGGGCGGAGGGGCGTCCCGGTGCTAGGCTGCATTACCAGAAATCCCGAGGAGTTATCCAGGAGGCAGCGGAAGCGGCAGGTGAAGCTCCTCTCCATGAAGGAGGGCTTCTCGGGGCAGAGGTGCTGGGGGCTGGAGGCAGCACTGCAGCCAGCCAGCGGCAGCTGGTCACCAGGAAGGGCTGGGAAACCAAAGGGAAAACGAAGCTTTCCAGGCTGCGCACCTTCAATTCATGGCCTTGCAGACCTGCTCCTGGTGGAGACTTTGCTGCTCAAGCAAACCTATGATCTTCACAAAAGGGGTAAGACCTTGCCGTGGGAAATTACCAGTCCGCTCTAGTTTCTGATCCCCGCAAGCTCAGTTTGCCTCCCTGACGGGAGCAAGGCAACAAGCCACCCCCACTGAAATAAATTGGATTTCAAATACTGAAAAGCAAAAAGGCTTGGGAAGAAACACCCCATCCCTCCAGCACAGCAAGGGGCAGCACATCAGTGCTATTGCCTGCTTTTGGTGAGAGGTGGCCATGCCAACCCCTGGCATGGCTGCAAGTCCATGGGATGCTCCTCAGCACTGGGCTGTGGTTGGTGACTATAAATGCCACCGGGAGGGCTTTCCAGCACTGGGTGGCCACGCAGAGGCAGCTGGCTCGTCCCCAGGGATCGCCACTGGGGACTGCCCTGGCACTCACCATCGGCAGCATGCTGGGTGCTGCAGGACACCGGGGCCCCATGCAGCTGGCAGCGGAAGGCGGCTCTGTCGTCCGTGTGGATCAGCTCATACACGCTCTGGTAGATGAGATCTGACTGGAAAAGGCACAAGGGGGGAAGACCGTTGACTCTTGCCCAGCCTGGCAGAGGTGTCTGGAGGAAGACACAGCAGGAGGCTTTCCGTTGTGGGTACTAAAAGTGGAGTGACTGAGTGTGAAGAAACAGGAAAACACAACCAGCTTTATGTGCCACATGGAGAGCAAGGACTGGGAACCAGCTGCTTTTCAGGAGCGTGGCTCAGGAAGGGTGAAAAGCAAGCAGAGAGTGGGTCTGCCTGGGGAAAACATGGGAATGGCTCTGAGGTTTCTAGAAGCAATAGAAATAGCTGTGTCCAAGTAACCCTGGCTGCTCAGGGCTGTAACAGCTAAGTGGAGCTTTCTAGCATGTTCCCCACGCTGGCAAGGCTGGGGCTCTCCTGGCATCACCCAGGGATGTTTCACACTGGCTCTGCCTCCCGACCCTTTACCAGGGTCATGCTGAAACTCCAGCTCCCACCCCTGCCATGGGAGCCCCTGCTCTTCGAGAAGCTTTTCTCTCCATCTGCAAGATGAACGCTAGAGCAGCGGCATTTGCCTGGCACGTCTTAACTTTTAGTATCTTCTCAGGACCAAATTCAAAGAGCCAAAAAAGCTGTGGGTTGTCAGAGGGGAATTTGTTTGTGGGGCACAAACTGCTGGTCTGCAAAAGCACACGAGATCTCTCTTGGGTTGCCATCCCTAGCCCTCTGCGAATTAGCAGCTTTCTTTCTTCCATACATCAATGTCAAAAATAATTTCAGGATGATCAAAACATTTTGACCAAGCTGCTTTTTTTTTCCTTTTCAGACTTATGTGGGGGGTTTTGCTGTTTTAAAAAGGCTTTTATAGGTTTTTTTTCCTTAACTCCAAACCTGTGGGAATTGGCATCTCAGTGCAAACCATCGTCCTTCTGTGGGCCACCAGGAAAGAGGGGCTGCAAGGCTGGCCATGCCACAGAAACACCAGCAAGTCCTCGCACCACCTGCCTCCCAACACAGCCCCCTCCATCTAGGGCCATGTGTTGGACCAGCCTTTCGCATCCTGGTCCTGCAAGCTGTGGTGGTCAGCATGGCCCTGCCAAGCCCACGGGCAGCTCAGGCCACCAACTGCCGTGTCCCTGCCCTCAGAAACATGCCAGAGCAGAACCTCCTGCTTAACCAGACATAAAGAGGCTTTGAGAAGACCGCTCCCTGCCTCTGACAGCTGTTTTGACTTGGGGCATCAGCCCATGAGGATCCTTCAACAGTGAGCTGGGCAAGGGTGCAAAGAGAGGACAAAGAAGAAAATGCATTGGGCGCTGCAGGTGCGCCACAAGCCCATGCAGTGAAATGGGTTTGGCAGCCTCATGGTCCTCCTGTTGACTCAGTCCTTTGGACAAAGGAGCTGGATGTCAGGGGAACAGGATGCAACAGGGTGTATGTGGGGAGAGCCCTGCTTTTCCCTGGCATCCCGCGTAGCCCGCAGTACTTCAGGGCACTGACACTGCTCACCGCCGTGCTACCCTCAGCCCTCTGTAAGTGACAGCACATGTGCCCAGCAGCATGATACAAGAAGAATCTCACACCCCTCCTGCACACAGACAAGAGGATACAGAGCCTGCCGTTGCTTAGCTGGCATCTGTTCCTACTAAAGTCACTAAGGCATGCTTGTTGGCATTCACAGCCCACAAAGAATATGACTCACTTGAAAACGTACATCAAGAACAACCCAAGGGAGCTGGAAGGGGAGAAAAAGAAAGGCCTGGCAGGGCTATCAGCACCTCCTTCCCAGACCTGGACTGCATCCATCTGTTTACAGCCAGGAAAAAACACTACCCACCTGATGAAAGCCCAGGTAGTCCTGCACGGTAGGGGAGATGTAGAAGATGTAGCCATCTCCAGTCACGGCGATGACAAATCCATTAAGTGCCTGAAAGCATAAGTTGAGCCCAGGGTTACTCTCCCTAGCTTTAATTCAGCTGCTGAAAGATTAACTTCTCCAAGTATTTCTTAAGCATTTGGGGATGGGAACGGACCTTCTTCATCAACAAGAAACTCCCCAAAAAGGAAAGCACCTTGTGACCATGCAAGACTTTTCATGCTGGTTGGGTTGTTTTGTTTGTTTGCTTGTTCCCCCCGCCAGGATTGGCGTGACCAATGATCAAAGGTGGGCTGACCACTTTTTGCTAGACCCATCATTGAAGCCCTCTCACCGCAGGGCAGCTCCTACGTCAGGAGGGACCAGCTAAGGAGACGTTCCATGAAGGACCTAGAGTTAGTTAATTCCTCTCCAGCTGTACCAGCCGGGTACAGCTATACTCTTCTGTGGCTCTGATTTTCTCCAACAAACCTGCCTACAAGTTCAATGACAAGCACCAACAGGCGGTTGGGAGGAAGGACTGCCCTGAGCCTTGCAGGAACCCAGCGACTCCCGGAGGAGCCTGGCATCAGTTCAAGCATAAAAAAGCCTTCAGAGACAGTAACCAAACTGCAGTCAGTCACTGGCCTGACCTTTTTATCCACTCGTTCATTTTATGGATGACCTCCAAAGATACTTTGGGCCTTGCTCTTCACCTTGAATTTTACAGTTAGAAGGTTATACAAGCTTATTTCTGTATGTCTTCTCCCCACACTTTCTCCAATCACCCCCCAAAACCTGCCTTTTATTCCTTAGCACCTTAAGGGCACCTCTGTCCCTTTGACTTCTGCTCTCAGCTCCAAGGGTACGTGAGCAACTCATCACAGAGTACACAAAATAAGAACAAATCCAGTCACTGCTATCACTCAAGGATGGTAATGCAGCTAAAAATGACACCCACCTTGAAAGCGAAAGAGGTGGAAAAATCTGGAAGTTCAGATCCCAGGTTTGTGAAGGCCCTGACATTGCATCTGTGACAACTGAAGTGGCACCCCCTGGTCCGTGTAAGCGTGCAGACTGTTTGACACATCTCTGAGGAGGCAACAGCATCCTGTTCTCATCTGTCTCCCATCACATGGGACCGCAACCCCTTCTTATCTGATTGTGTTCTTGGTACTCATGAACATCTCAAGGGGCCCCATTGCTCTTGAAGACCTTCAAACATGTCCTGGCATTAAACTGCCACTATGAGACACCACACTGGGAAAGTTACTCTCCTCTTGCCTATGTTCTAGATGACAGAAGACAAGGCTTTAAACACAAAAACCCTAATCTCTATAAAAAACATCTTTGTGCTCATACCATCTGCCAACTTCACTTCTTGCCTTGCGCTCTGCAATTATATACGTATGGCCTGTAGCTAAATCCATACCCTACTGGTAGCTCCTTGCTTGAAAAAGACCAAACCCATGCCAAATTAGAGAGACTATTAAAAAAATACGGGAGATCATGGCTAGGGTCTAGGGAGAAGATGTCATGCACCCAGTGAATACTAGATAGTAATTCCTGCCCCCTGCTCTTGTCTGTAATAGATTTATTAGTGAATAAAAGGAGAGAAATTAGGAAAAGAAAACCCTACATGGAAGTCTGGGTTTAATCAAGATGTGGGCAAAGTCTCAGCAGGTCTCATAAGCAGCAGGCCAGGGCCTGCCACAAATATGGACTCTGCCTTCGCTGCCCAACTCGGCCATGCTGAGCTGCCCTGGCAGGGCCATTTGCTTGAGACCAGCCTGGAAAGAAGGGTCCGGCCAGCCATGCTGCTCCTTCGGCTCTGCTCACCCTCTCCCCCCATGCAAAGAGGAGGCAGGAGCAATCTGCTGACATAGCTCATGCATTTGCCCATTTACAGTGACACTCTGAGGCTAGTGTGGGCTGGCTTTTGGTTTTGTTTTTTTTTTTTTTTAGTAACTTGGATTATCGGAAAGGCTGTTGGGTTGAGCATGTTGCCTGATACCACAGATCCAGCTTGCAGCAGGACCAGACCCTTTCTTTTGTGTGCTGCAGCCCCCCCAAGGTGCCCCGAGTCAGTTTTCTGCAAATTACAATATCTGATTAAAATGCTCTTGGGGGTGGGGGTGGAGGGGAAGACAAAAACCAAACATCAGGCAGCTCAGCTGGGGGATTTCTGTCACATTAACACCTCACAAGCTCTCCAGATGCCTTCAATCACCCAAGGCTGCCAATGCTCTGGTGGCTCAACAAATTGCCATCATATGGCCCAGCTCAAACCCCTGGAGAGCACTTAGGAGCCACTCCATCACGGGATTGGGGCAACCACTCTCCCTCCTGGATACCACATTATTCCAACTCCATGACTATCACATTTGCAGACAGCTGAGATCGCTCTTGGGAGTCTCATGGGAGATTTCACATGGTCCAAGCTTCATTGCCAAAAGTCACGCTGGGCTCCCAGGAGTCACCACCTCAAAATCCCCCATGGGGGCTCCTGCTGTGGCTCTGCTCACACCCGCCTGCCTGTCCGTAACAGCAGGCATTTGTGTAAGGCTGTACAGGAGCAGGGTTGAAGGCACCAAAATGAGACTTTAAGGAGAGCCAAGCTTCCATCTGCTAGAGTTTGGAGAGGTGGAAGAAGGGAGAAAAGGACTGAAGGCCCAGAAAGCACAGACACATGTGATGTCAGGAACACAGCCATGGAAAGATTAAAGGTCTTGCACGGACTTGTCTGCAGCCCCAAGGAGCAGCACATTTTAAGTTGACATGCCCAGATGTTTATTCAGCAACCAGGCTTTCCATGTGACCTTTCTATCCCGTTTCCTTCCAGCTTACATTTACAAATTGCAGCCCAAACAAACAGCATTCTGGCCAGCTAATTCACCAGCTCCTTGTTCTCTGAAGTTCATTGAGTTATTTCATTCGACACACACTGGCCTTTCTACAAAGTGAAGCTCCCACCACCCAGTGATTTTGTCTACCACTGTCTTCCAAGATCCAACTTCCCCTCTTTTCCCTGCCACAACATACAAACTGAACCTGGGCTTTTCCCATCCCAGGCAGGCTGTGAACTCATCCTAGGGAGCTCATACAACACCCCAGCTAGGGCAAACAGGTCCTGGCAGATGTTTTATCCTGCAGCTATCACCATTCTCCTCCTGGCATTTACTAGAGCACAAGGAACCCACCACCTCGGAGGCTAATCAGGAATCAATCCCTACGCTGTTGTACGATACCCCTACAAATCTTGGTTGGGATGGATAAACTTGTCCATGAGCTGTAGTGGGGTCCCAAGGAAAAAATGCCAGGTTTGAGCTCAGTGACAGCTATCACCTGCAAGCTACAGGCACAGACAGCACCTGATGCCTTCGCAAGAAGGGCACAACACACCACCCCGAGCCCTGCTCTGTTCATGGATGCAGTTTATGGTACAGCCCCTACAGAGCCGCTGCAGCGTAACCAAAGTGGCAGCAAACTGCAGTGGCGGGTGGGAGGGAATGGTAGGGATGGGGACCCATCCCAGCCAGGCAGTGTCACTGGTCCCTGTCCTGAGGCATTCGGTGCCTGCAGAAATCACAGCGAAGCAGTGCCTGGCAAGACAGGGTCTCCGCTTGCTGCACAGATGGGAACCCATGCCCCACAGCTGCTGTATGGTTCAGCAGACAGGGACCAGCCATCGTGACTGGCAGATGGTGGGAACCAAGGAAAGAACCCGAATGACTGAGCTACCACACGATACCTGGAGCAGCAGTTCCCCCTCAGAAAACAGCTCCTTGTTAACCTGCGGGTCCATCCGTCCATTCTCTCCAGGGTCTCTGGGCTGATCCAGCACGCAGTCACCAACATCTGTAGCTGCAGCTGCAAGTGAGAGGGCAAGAAATGAGCATGGAAGGGGCAAGCCAGGAGCCTCTCCTTCCTCTTCGCCATCCCAGTGCTGCACCACAGCCCAACTCAGAGGAAGATGAGACTAGTGGGAGCTGGAGCAGAGACCCTTTACAGAGTCATCCTTAACTTGCCTGGTGCTTCCACCAAGAGATGATAGCCCCTTCTTGGTCCCATTTGCGGGAAGCCTTGCTTCTGCCAAGGCCTGAGGCAGAGACACAAAGCATAGAGGGGAGGTGAGCATTTTTGGGCTGCCCAGGCTAGGAAACACCACCCAACACAGCAAGAAGTCTTCTGGTTAGAGCCTGGTAGAACTGGAGTTGGCTTCTAGCTGCCATGACCTCCCCAGGCTGATTCACATGCTGCCTCATGATTCCTCGCTAGATGCCTTCAAGGCAACACCCGTGGGTACAGCCAATGTGAAGCCTTCTGCCCCGGTTGTAGGATCTCAAGCATCATATGACACAGCGAAAACCAGCTGTTCAGGGAACAGAAATGAGGACAGCAGCTCCCTGGGGACGTCCCCAGCATAGTACTTCATCTGCTGGGGAATTATCCTTGGAAAACCTCAGTCCAAACTCAGCTTCCACCAAAGGGACAATTTTCAAGGCATGTTTTTGTGCTAACTTGACCAAAAGCCCACAGAAAAACCTCAAACAGCCCCCCCATGTAGGAACCACCCCACCTCTGCCACAAGCTCCTGTAGTGCCCCAAGGTTGGGCAGAACTCGCACGCCCTGTGCACAGCCACATCCCAGCAGAGCGTCGCTGCCTGCCCCATCCGAGCCCTGGATTTCTGATGGTGCTGCGTGACCTTGGCTGCATCTAAAGGGAAAAGATCTTCTGAATTCGGGGGAGCAGTAGGAAATGAGGAAAAACCCCAAACCATCCCCAGTCTGACCACACATTTAATTTTCTTCATGGTAGAAGCTCTCACCTCACCCTTGAAAAATTTTAAAGATCTGTTTTTTGTTTTGTTTTTTTTGTTTGTTTGTTTGTTTGTTTTGGTTTTTTTTTACACTATTATTTTTTTCCCCAGTAGCACTGAGTTCAAAGCCAAAATAATTCCAAACCTAAAAAAAGTTTAATCTGAAACTGCTGATACGAGACACTTTGCTTTTCATCAAACCACCAATATGCAAAAGCATTTTCCCTGACAGATCTGCATTTTTGTATTAAAAACCAGTTTGAGGTCAAAACATTGCTCAGATCTATTTATATGTGGAGCTTGAGTGACAACAAGCACCCGCCCATGCAGGCTTTCAGCAGCCAGGTGCATGGTTAAAGATAACTAGCTGAAGGTCTTGAATAAGGTGCCACAGAGAAGCCACACTGTTGGAGTCACACAGGTTTAAATAAAAGCGGAGAGGATGCTCTGAGCCCATTAAGCAGAATTAGCCTTGATCTCTGTTATGGTTTCAGCTGGGATAGAGTTAATTTTCTTTACTGTAGCTGGTGTAGTGCTGTGTTTTGGACTTAGTATGAGAATAACACTGATAACACACTGATGCTTTGGCTATTGCTGGGCAGTGCTGAACTAGTCAAGGACTTTTACAGCCTCTCATGCTCTGCCGGGTGCACAAGAAGCTGGGAGGGGAGGGGGCACAGCCAAGAGAGCTGATTCAAACTGACCAAAGGGATATTCCATATCATATGGCGTCATGCCCAGTATATTAACTGGGGGGAGTTGGCAGGGACTGGGGGGAGTGTGTGCAATCGCGGCTCGGGAACTGGCAGCGTCGGTTAGCGGGTGGTGAGCGGTTGTATCACTTGTGGGGTTTTGGGTTTGGTTTTGTTTTCCTTCCTTTCGGGTTTCGTTTCTCTCCCTCGTTGTTTTCCTTTTTATTATATTATCTTAATCATTGTTATTATCATTACTATTATTGCCTTTTTTTATTCTGATTAGTAAACTGTTCTTATCTCAACCCACGAGTTCTCTTGCTTTTGCTCTCCCGATTCTCTCCCCCATCCCACAGGTGTGGGGGGAGTGAGCGAGCGGCTGCGTGGTTGCCAGTTTAGTGCCGGTGCTTAGTTGCTGGCTGGGGCTAAACCACGACAATCTCCATCGCTGATAGAGCTGGGCTACTTCAGCCTCCCCCAAACCTTGAGCGCTCCTTGGAGGTGCTCAGGCAGCAGTTGCATCTCCTGCCCTTTCCATCCTGCACCCTCACTCGCTGGAAGAAAGCCCAGCTTCTGGGCAACTCCCATGGGACATGCCTTGCCCTCCCTGACAGCTCACCCGTGGGTCAGTTTAGCCCACACCACAAATCCGCATTGCCCCACCACGTAAGCTCGTATTCCCACTTCTGCAGGGGACAACCAAGACACTTCCCAAATCAGCAAGAGGTGGATCAGCCGGGCCAGGGGACATGAGACCTTTGGGAAAGATGAGGTTCCACATCAGGAAAGAAGTCACTGTGCTCAGTTTGCTCATCAGTCAAGGAAAGGCATGCCCCCAGGAGTTTCAAAAGGCAGGTTTGAGTCAGTCACCAAGCAAAAAGCCTCCTCGCACCATTTCCACCCAAGGAAAAACATCCAAAGCCCATCTGGACCATGGGTATGGCTTCAATTTGCACATGATGGAGCAGAATAGTTTCAAAATGAAACATCGATTCTTTTTTAAAATCTGAATTCTTTTGAAGGGCTGACTCCTCTCTAAAGCATCAAAACGAGGCAAGCTGTCAGAGAAATTCAAAAAGAAACCAAGTTCTTCCAAAACAAAGCTCCAAAAGGGAAGAGAACGTTTTGAGAGGATGCATATCCCAAGAGGACATGGTCTCCAGCTCTCTCCCAGTGTCCACCAGCAGCATCTGCAGGGAGAGATGCTGTGGGCTTACAGAATCCAACACCAGACAACGATTTGCTCATTTTGTGCTTTCCAGCAAAATTATTTCTTCCAACTCCCCCACCAATCTTAGCAAGGGGCTTCTAATCTCCCATCAGAGATGCTCGCTTCCCCTACTCTCAAACACAGAGTGGTCCACTTCTGCACAACTGAGCTAGAAAATCCTGCGGAATATCTCCCATGGGACACGCTATAATGACCTGGCTTGGGGAGAAGGCCTAGAGCACAGAGAGAGGGTAGGAAACCCAAAGAGGTGGTGCTTTGCCACCAAGCATCACTGTGCAGGGGTTTCAAGGTCCTAACTGCAGGGCATGCGTTGTAATGGTACTTCTAAGTATTGGTGGCGTAGATCAGCTGGTGTTCACACCCAGCCCAGTCCTCACCATCCACGGCCAGAGGCTAAGGAGATGCTGAGGCCAGTGCATGAGGCCAAATGCATGGCTCTCTCCCACCAAAATAATCCAGGAACACGTGACATGAGCTCCCCTTACTCTCGTCATCACTTCAACACCTGTGGCCTGGTCTTGTTCTTGCAGAGGGTTTCGCTGTTTCAAGGGACAGCCACCCTGCTGGGGATGGCCAGTGGAGGAGTAAGCATCAAGCAGACAGGCAGGGCTGAGGCTGCTCTGAGAAGCCGCAGCCATTCCTCAGTGGCCTAGGTGATCCAGAGACCTCCTGTACCTATTCTCAGGTGGTGATACTCACGTTCAAACATGTCATGACTGGGTGCCCTCCTCCAGGAGGAAGTTGGGAACAGTGTCCCTGTGGCTCTCCCACTTGAAACAGGTCTCTGAACTCATCCTCACTCCAATTGCCATAAACTGCAGGGGCTGGGAACAGTCCCAAGAGATGCCTGAGCGCATCCAAATAGAGGGCTCCAGGCCCATGTAACCAGCAGGGGTACGGAGGCTATTCCCAGTCTCTTTTTGACTTGGAAAGGGGAAAAAAAAAATCCTTTTAATCAAAGTACAGGAAAAAACCCATCCCATCTGCAACATGGGTAACCTCGTGGGAGGGAGGGAGGGATCACTCCTGAAATGTCCCCCATTTGCTTGAGACAAGTTATTAGTCTCCAGGGGTTTTCACCAGCACATAAATCCAAGCTCCCCAGAAACAATTTGCAAGATGATTGCCCCATGACAGGCAACGCTGGCTCTGTCTCCTGATGACACGTGGTAGTGGCTTGGAGCCTCCTTCTCCTCCCACTGGCTCCCTGACACAGCTGGGTAAAAGCAATGCAGAGACCATCTCTGGGACATGCTGCAACTCTGGAGCCAAGCTTGCAGCAAGGTCAAGCTGGAGCTGGTGCTACCAGCAGCAGGGAGGACCAACAGCCAGGGTTGTCCACCCCAGCAGAGCAGGCTACATGACGGGGGATGCTACCCCTTGGAATCCCACTGAGACCCCAGGTCCCTCAGCCTCACTGAAGTCACATCTCCAAGGGGCTGGTGGGTAAGATGAGGTGAAAATAACTGATGGCAGGAAGAAGGGGAGATCCCTGTTTACTGCAAGGCAGGAAAAAGCAGGGGGCAAGCCATATTAAAAGCTGGCTAATTCACCCCCTCTTTAAGATACTCGTTGTAATGCACCATTACATGTTGAGACTCACTTCCACATGAAGCAGCTGAGACCACAAAGATAATGGGATTAGTCCTGTTCAACATATTCAGCAACGACCCGGATGAAGGGATGGAGTGTAGCCTCAGCAAGTTTGCTGATGACACCAATCTGGAAGGAGTGGCTGATACGCCAGAAGGGTGTGCTGCCATCCAGCAAGACCTGCACAGGCTGGAGAGCTGGGCCGAGGGGAACCTCATGGGATCCAACAGGAGCAAGGGCAAGGTGCTGCCCCTGGGGAGGAACAGCCCCTGGCACCAGCACAGGCTGGGGCTGACCTGCTGGGAAGCGGCTCTGCTGGGAAGGCCCTGGCAGTGCTGGTGGGCAGCCAGTGCCCCTGAGCCAGCGCTGGGCCCTCGGGGCCAAGAAGGGCAGCAGTGTCCTGGGCTGCATGAACAGGAGTGTGGGCAGCAGGGCGAGGGAGGCCATCCTGCCCCTCTGCTCTGCCCTGGGGAGGCCGCAGCTGCAGTGCTGTGTCCAGTGCTGGGCCCCCAGTGCCAGAAGGACAGGGAGCTGCTGGAGCAAGGCCAGCGCAGAGCCACAAGGATGCTCAGGGGA
>VZTV01051004.1:20781-35876 GCA_013400875.1 Anhinga rufa
GTAAAAGACTTATTAATAGATTGTAATAATAATTGTAATAGATAGAAGGACGATGCACATTTGCTGTTTGTGCCTAGCTTTTTCAGTCTCCTGGGGTGCATCTTTGAGAATTAATGGGAATTAATGCAAGATTAGAAAGACCATGACAAAACTGATCTGCAGTTACTAGACAAGTTCTATGCATTTGCTGAAGCAATTTGGTGATCGCTTATATTTTCAGAGTGCTGGGATAGAAGCTATCAGTGTGTAATGTTTAAGACGTGAGGGGGAAATCCAGCTCTGTCCTGAACCCCTACACCAGCCAGAGCACTGGAGGAGGCTTCCTGCTGCTGGTGTGATCCCCAAAGTCTGGAAGGCTTTCATTCAAAAGGAAGTCAGGGGAGATGTCAGCCAGGATTTCAGCACTGATGAATCAGGATGCATCCTGTACATCCCCAAGAGCATCCCTTTGGGTTGGATTTCTTGCCTCTGCAAGGTTTCTCAGCCCTGCAATGTGGAGGAAAGACCTCAAGTATGAGAAAGAAAGAAAAAGAAGCAAAGCAATCTAATCTCTTCACTTTTTGTTCATCATGTTCATGAAGAAAAACACAGCAACGCCGCCATGGAGGCTAGCATGTCTCTTGCCTCTGGCATAGTTTTGTCACTGAAGAAAAGAGTTATTGGTAAAAAATCCTGGAATCAGGTCTGCTCTCATGGACCGAGTTACACCAGTGGGAGATGACAGACTTCACACGTGGCAAACATTTCTCTTTGAACAGACTCCAGAAATGCCTGGCATCAAGAAACCAGGAGCTCCCAGCTCTTCCAGAAACACCAAGCCATGCACAACTGTTTTTCTCTTGGACCTGATCCCAGCTGTTTAACAAAGGCATCGTGCCAAGCAGACCAGGCTCATTCCATCCAAGTAAACACCAAATACCAAAACCACAGATTATAAACCTATTAGAAAAAGTCACCCAGCAGTTTTTCTGAGGAGCACAGAAATGCCCAGGGGAACACTGGCAGCCCCAAAGCCCACACCAACCTCTCCAACCAGCTGCTGCTGCAAACGCTCCCACACGGTCCTGCAGGACCTTGCCCAGGCCCGTGGTAACAGCAAACAACAAGGAGATGAATAAATAAATAAATAAAAAGAGCTAATTTAATGCTGACTGCAGTAAGATTATCCAGTGAAACCTCCGGCCAGCTGCCCCGCAGCAGAGCATTGCAGAGTCACACAGCAGCAGAGGTGGGAACGGACCTGGCAAGATCTCCTAGGCCAACCACCTGCTTGAGCAGGGCCAGCTGGAGCAGGCTTCCCAGGACCACGAGCAGTCCCTGGCACAGGTGGCAGATGGGGATCTTGGATCTAACCTTCCTAACTGCACCAGGGGAGGGACTGATAATGTCAGACTGCTGGTGGGCAGCACAGACCTGGGAGGATTCATCCTGCACTCCTCCATGGGCAGGCAAATGGAGACCCACTGGGACTCCAGCTCCCGTGGTGGCAGGACCATGCCAGCCAGGACGTCCTCGTGGGATTCCTCTCTGCACCGGCACCTGCTGATGCTCAAATGCTTGCCTGCAAACGGCAGGTCTAGGCCTTGCTGCGGAGCTAAGAGGCTGTCATCGTGGCTGAAAGGTGGCAGCCAGGACCCCTTGGACCTGGCACAGATGAGCTCTTGCTCAGCACAGACCAAGCAGACGATCCCATCATGGCTGTCTGGAGAGCCCTAGGCGCTCAGGTTCATCCTAAATATGTTGCAACCATGACAAGGGCACAGCCTAAAAATACATCCACGTATATAAATGTCAGCTGTGACACTGACTACTCTTCACAGCCTGTGACCTGCCACCTCTGGTGCACCAGCATGAAGAGCAGTCCCTGAAGCTGGTCCCACCTGGGCAGTTTCTACCTGCAGCCTTAACCACTTCTCTCCACCAAGCCAAAATGCCCCATAACCTTGTAGGCATACCTCTAGGTCTCCAGCTGTGCTCGCAAGGTGCGGAGTGAAGCCTGCAAAGGAGACCAGCTTGCCATGTGTCGGTTGGGTCATAGCCCCGCAGAGCACTGTCATGCCCTCCCTTCTCCTTGGGCAGCAGCCCAGGCTGGGTGTTTGGTGGAGGTTTGGCAGTAGATGAAGCAGAACAAGGACACGTGTGCGGACCACAGGTTCTCAAAAACACACATGTGGGAAATGGCATCTCCTGCCCCAGGCTGACACTGGGCTGGGTGCGGGCCAGCGGGCTACAGGGAGGCACCGCACTACTTGCTCTTTGTTATGAGCTGTTAGTCATCTTAAGCTTTGCCAACCTCCAGAGCATGGTCTCATACCAGGAGAGGGTTTTCCACTGGTTGTCTCTATTGCAAACCTCACCAGCTGGGTGACATTAATCTAGAAAGAGGGCATGGCAGCACATACCCTAAGCACATCCTCTCCACCTCGAAGAGCATTTTAAGCCCCGTTTTCTTGCTGCTCTCATCCTTGGCAGAGCGATATCTGCAACCCCCAGCATCGGCTTCTTTTGTTACGTGAACCCTAGGAAATGAACCCCAGCACAGATCTCCAGCTAGCTGGAGGTTTTCCAAGCCACTCAGCACTAAACAAATCCATCCAAGCTTTCATGAGATCTCACTGTTCGCAGCAAGTGGAGCTCCCATCACACCATACAGAGCCCAGAGCATCACAGCAGTTAGCAGCACTGCGAACGCAGAGACAAACTTTTCTCCTCAGGCACTTACTCTCAAAGAGATGGGGATCAGCAAAGTCATTCCAGATTTATCCAGGACACCATCAGACATAGGTCCAAGTAGCAACCACTGCAAACTGGTTTGCAGACAGAAGCTCGGCACAGGTCTGGCAGTGAGGTTCAGCCATTTTTTAAAAGTGACAAAACCTTTAAGTGCCTTTAAGGAAGGTTCTGATAGCACCAGAGTTGTCACTGCTATCTATCAGCACTGGATCTGAAGAGATCAAGCCCTGAACCTCCACCTTGCCATGTTTTACCCAAATAACCTTGGGCAAGATTGAAGCTTTCCTGATGCTCAAAGCAGGCTCTGACCCTGGGAGCATGGAGGGTGCTTCATTTAGTTCAGGAGAAGAGTGAACACAGGACTGCTGAGCTACTGCAGGTCCCCTTCTGAGGTATAGCCAAGTGCGCAAGGCAAGCTGTTCCCCTAGGTGTGCATCAGCCACAAGCTGGTGGCAAGTGCAAGCTGCAAAGCAAAGGAAGAGCAAAATCTGGACTTTTGGGTCTATTCCTCCTCCTGGCTAAGGGGAAGAGTCAGACCCAGGGGACATAGCCACCACCATCCTGCAGGCACTTGTCACACATCACCCAAGGGCCACCATGGCTTGAGACACACATCTGCCATATGCCCAGCCTGAGACAGTGCTGCCTTCAGCTTCACCAGTAGTTGTTTATGCAACCACCACGCTACTCCTAGGAGAGCGGGGAGGCCAATCCTGCCGACTTTTGTACTGCAGAACAGCTTGGCTAAAATATGCTGCGATTGTAGCAACCAATCTCAAAATCCAGTCCCACCTGACCCCAGGGGAAGGAGTGGTTCAGGAGCTGACAAGTATGGCCAATGCAGATGATTTCCCTGAACACCCGACTCCAAACTTGCATGCCAAATTTCCATATTTTTATTTATTTGCACAGGGAAGACCGTGATAACAGGCAGAAGAGAGCTGTGCAACATCTGCAGCGCTTGCACCAGGAGACAGACAAGTTACAGCAGATGTTTGTATGCCCCACATGAGCTTACAGAGGCACGGAGCTTTGAGAGCTTTCCTCTCAATGCCTGAGGCTTGTAATTTCCAGCAAACTACAAGTTTTTTCTGGCTTCTTATTAAAGCATGGACAGAACATTTAAAAGCAAAACAGATTTAAAAGATGATCCGGTGAGTCACTACCCTGCAACAGCATCTCCTGGTTTCCAAACGTCCTTGTGCTCCAGAACCAAGTTCAAACCCCAAAAGCACTTTCTTTCAACTTAAAAAAATTAAATCCTCTTGAGCTGCCAGCTGCAATCCTGCTGCCTGCTTATCCAACTGAAGACCCCGAGCGTAAATCATGATAACCATGATCCTCCCCAGGTGGGAGAGGGGATGATGCAGAAGCTTCTGTGCATCTGCTGCTGACCCATGGCCTTGGCCACCACCCTCGCTCTGCCCACCGACTGGCTCTTCCTCACCCTGAGGAAGGTGATGGTGAGCTAAAGAACAGCATTATGGAAGAGTAACACAGGGATATCCAGGAGAGGATACGCAAGTTTCACACCAGGCAGGCACAAGAAAGCCTGAGCTTTGGGAGCAAATTTCCTGGACAGTTTGGCCATTGATTCCTTTTCTGCTTTGAGTTTGTCGATGGGGATGGGCAAACACCAGCCAACACACCCTGCTCAGCACCAGCCCACTGTGTGGGGCGGCCAGGCAGGCAGAGCTCCGGCACGGGTTCCCCACGACCTGGGTCTTATCCCACCCAGATGAAATGAGATAAATCCCTTTCCCTGGTATCCACCATGTAAGCAGGCATTGCTACCACCATCCAAGCCCACTATGGGTTGCCTTTCACTCTGTCCCACCCAGGACACTGCCCCAGACCCTGCTACCTGACTTCCTAAATGCCATTAAATGGATCTGTCCCCAGGCCACAGGCACATAGCACCCACGTATCAGAGAAGATGGAGATGGTTGGAAACCCCTTCCTCACATTTCTGCTCCTGTAAGCAGCCAGGCAAGTTGCAGGCAACACAGGGAAGCTCAGTCCTACAGCTGGAGTGAGCATGAGAAGTGCAGCGCAAGAAAACAAGGACCGTCAGGGCATCACCCTGAGCACACTTGCAATTAATTCCCTCTCTGAGAGGAGAGTTTGATCACTGGGTATAAACCCAGGCCTGCAGACAGATTTAGAGGCCAACGCAGCCAGCCCAGAGTGTGGTTTCCTGAAGGAAGAGCAATTCAGTGGTGTGGTGCTGCAAAACTCGCCTCTAGGTCATCGAGCTTTTAACATGAACCCATCATGAATCGTGTTTGCTTTGTCCATCAGATGAAGCAACCTTTCAAAGTTTACTGTGCAAACATTTACAGTATGCACAAAAATCTGTGCAAACCCAGCTCTAAATCCAACACACAAAATGGGAGCTGGGCTTGTTCCCTCAAAGCGAGAGCCATGCTCAGTCTGAGATGCAAACTGGTGGAAACACCAGGAATTGGTCATTTTTTCCATGAAGAGCAGTCAACCCCAAAACAAGCACAAGATCAGAAAAAGATCAGAAAAGCTGCAGAGCTTGTCAGAAGTCACTAAACATCCCTGCTGAGCTTTCAGTCCATCCACAGAAGTTGATACCATTTCTGTCTGCTTAGAGGAGGTCTTAGAAAACATTTCTAACACATCCTTCTCCACTAGCTGCTGCTTGTTCATAGCATCTGCCTGGCAGATGATTTATACGAACCTGAGCCAGTGTCACAGGTACCACGTGCATTTTTGTGAGCCTGCTGGTTACTGCAGCCGTGTCCACTGGCAACAGAGAAAGGGCTCCAGCAAAACCCCCATGGTGGACTTAGAGAGGTCTCTGAAGCTGTGCAGGGAAGCCTCTGTGCCAGTCTTCCTGCTTCAGGTGGCCTTGCAGCAGGTCAAAGTGGGATAACTCAACAGCTCTGACCAAGTGCTGCAGTCAGACAAGCTCCAGGCTCAGCCCACACGCAAACCTGACACAGCCAACGCGAACTTCTGGACAGCAGCACAAAGCCTGGCCACCTCAACCTAGGCCAAATACCAGTGAAGTTTCACTGGTAGCTCAAGTAGGTGTTGCACACGCTGCAGGAGAGTTTAACCCTCTCCATCTGGAGAGGAAGGCATGTGGATCCTTCCACCACCCCCAAGAAGAAACCAGCTGAAGACCTGTTACCTCTGCAGAGTCTTCCTTAGATAGTTTTCAAACCAGCAAAAGATATCGGGGCAGCAGGAGGAACTACCAGCTGATGCAAGACATGTTGGGGTAGAGAGGTTCAGAAGCAGCATCATCCATCTCATCTATTATCAATCTCTTCCCAAACATTTGAACTGAAACTAAAAAAAAAAAAGCCAAGAAACCCACCACCAGCAACAAAAAGCCAAACCCAGTTTGGTTTTTCTCTACTTCAAGAAGCACTGCCACAGGGTAGGCTGTACAGGAGACTTGACAAAGCGGGGAGGGAGAGCTAGCAGAAGGACACCAAACGGTGGGCAGCAGCTAACTCCTGTCTTTCACAGTTGGTCTATCTCCTGCCCCAAAGACTTGAATGTCTGCTCCAAAGGCATGAAGCCAAGAGGAGGCAGAGCTTCAGATGGGCTTTTTGGCACACGTTGTGTTTCTTGCAAAAACCATCTCTAGCAGCACATGGGATTTTTACTTTTAACCTGTTACACAGCCTGGGCAGCCATAAATCCAGGGTCACCCTCCAGCATCCGCCTCACTGCCAGACTGGTTATAACTACGTACTTGGGCTCCACATAGACTCTATTAACCGTAGGAGAAAGGGCAAGTGCCCAGACTCAATAGAAATGTTCAAGAAGAGGAACTTTCTATAAATATGACACCAATTAAAGCTGCCTGGAGAAAAGGCAATGGGGTTGGGCTGCTGATAGAGAGAGGTCAAGGCAGCAGAGGACAGGGATGCTCACCAGGCAATGCCCCACTCTCCTGCTGCAAGAGAGGAGCCCACACAAAGCAGACAACAGCAAAACTGAACCAGAAAGCACAGCATAAGGGCTTTCGCTATCTACCCCCAAAATGCCTGATGCAATACACCACAAGCAGGCTGCCACGACTTGCAGATGACACGGGTCTTCATCAGGCAGAGCTCAAACCAAGGTCGACCTTGATGAATCAGTGGGATAATCTGAAGTCAAACAAGATGAACTTCAGGGCAGACATGGGCAAAGCAAGGGGAGGGAGTTGGGAATCGCAGGCGCAGCAGCCAAATGGGAGTAATTGGACTGGCAGAACGAGTCTCCAAGGAGGGGCAAGGCTGCCACCGAACATGAACCCGTTCAATGATGATTGCTTTTCCAAAGCAGCTTTCACGCTGGGAAGCACATGCTGAGTGCATCCAGCGGGAAACCCTCCTGCTCGGAGGCAGGGGTCCCAGCTGGAGAGCTTGGCACAGGGGTCTCCTCCTGGGGACCAGCATCCCCAGCTGGAGAGGGCCCCGGCAGAACCCCAAGGGACTGGGGCAAAAGCTAAGGGAGCCAAGTTTATCTAGTTTGGTGGGGAGAAGACACGATAAGAGCCTCTATGAATAGAAAGATGCTGATGGCTTCCTGCCCTCCACAGGCTCTGCCTTCACCAGAGTCCATCACCATCAAGCCCAAGGCACTGGAGATGAAACATGTCCCTGTCCACACGCCCTGACCCCTCTCCATGCCACACCACACACACCCCCCAGTCCGTGCCTCCCCCAGCTGCAGGAGTCACCCCAGCTCTCAAGCGCGGCTCTGTGGTATTGAAGCAACTGCTTTTTTAGGCGGGTTATGGAAGCAATCCCCGGCAGCCTTTCAGGCTTTATTTGCACTGCAGCCTGCAGTTCATGTCCTGCCAGCAGGCAAGGGTGCGTGGTGACTCACAGGCATGGTGACTACCCCTCCAGCCAGGCTCTCCACCCCCATTTTCCCTCTTAGCCCAGACACGTGGTCTGGCTGTATCAGTAAGGAGGGCTGATTGCTGCCTTTCTTTGAATGTCAATGGAAAAAGCAATGCAGGCTAATGCTATGCCAGCACTGCCTTAGATAGAAGGACCTGTCACATCCCCAAGTCATCGCACCTTGCCATCATGGCATTAGGTTGCCTAACTAGCTCCCACCCTGCATCTCATAGACAGGAAGGGAGTGAATCCTATTTCCCAGGTTTGTCCCCCAAAAAGCAGTCAATGGAGGAAGAGACACACAGCAAGGCTTGCTCTCAGTCCAACCTTGCCTTTGAGGAGCCCAACAGCATCCAAACTGCATCCAATGCTGTGCAGGCAGCAATCACCCCTCTTGTGCAGGCAGCACAAGAGATCTTCTCTCTGTGGCAAGCTGCCTCTTCATGCCCTCATCATGTCCTTTGGTGTCCTGCTTCAAGAAAGGACCTCTCAGGTCACAGCCTTTCCGACCCAGCCACAATCACCTGCTACCAGGACAGGCTCAGCAAAGTCTTCAGCAGCCAGGCAATGCCTAGGAAGATGTGCCGGAGGTGCTCAGGGAACAGCTAACACCACAAGAGAGGTCAGGCCTGGGATCAAACAGCCGGCATCTCCAGAACAAGAACGAGGGTCCATCACACTCACAGCCACACTGGGTGGTCTTCCAGCCACCCTCAAGTCCTTTGCAGAGGCAACACACAGTTGTAATGTTCCAACACTGCCCCGAGGATAGGAGTTGGAGGAGCAGGAGGGAGCTGCTCTGGCTCCCAGCTCTGCCAGAGAGATCCCACCATTGCAGCCCCAAGTGTGAGCTACAGCTTCAGGAGTAGGAGCTGAACCATCTGCAGCTCCTGGGCCTGGGAGATGTTCCTCAGCTGGGTATAGCTTGAGAACATCAGCACAAATCTTCTCTGGGCTACGGCTGGGGCGAGAGGGCAACCAGAAGGTCTGTGCACACTGGGTAGCTCAGCTGGCCTCCTCTTGGCATGATTTTTCTTCCTCATAAAGGCAGCACCACATCAGGTGATGTGTACTGGACACGAGGGATCCCTGCTCCTCAAACCCAAGGTCTGGAGAATAACCCTGGAGCCGCCAGCACAAGTATTTTCACCAGCAGTAACTATCTCAGATACATCAACAACTGCTGAAAATCCAGAGGCCAATTGCAGCCGTGACCTGCAAGCAGGAGGGAGAGAGCTACACGCACATGGGGGCAGAAACACACCAAAAAGCCACTGGTGCCAAGAGCAGAAGCAAAAAAGCAGCAATGTCCGGCCACAGTCACTCTCCCACTGAGGTCTCTGCAGCAGCAGGGCTGCAGAGAGGCAAACACGAGGAGATTGGTTTTCCAGGCGCATTAGCTCAACCCGCCATCCTGCAAGAATGAACTGGGGTCTCTGGGTATGAGGCATCACCCTCAATCTCATAGAAAAGCTCATTAGAGAAGTATAATAGACCCACCACAGCTGAGCTCAGCAGGGCCAGGGTGGCAAGCGCAGCAGCAAACCACCAACGTATAAGACACCCTCCACCCCAAGGAAGAAAGAGGAGAAAAATGAGCTGACGAGGTGCCAAACCGAACAAGGGCCTTAGGAGCAGCCTTGTCTAACCTGTCATCCTCAAGGAACAGAGCGGCCCTGTGCAACGCCTGCCCGCCCAGGAGACACACAGCAGCCCACAGATCCGGGGGATTTTTAATTTAATGTAATTATAAACCGCAGTTGCAATTAGATGAGGGAAACATGGCCGTTCAGCAAGATACACGCTGTTTTACCTATTGCTCCTTTGACCACAGGCTGGCAAGACCAGGGCACAAGAGGTTTTTTGGACATAAAGGAAGGGTGGCATGGCTGCTAATGAGAATTAGATGGAGGAGCTTTGCAAGAGGTCTTAGCTGAGGGGCAGACACCCAAGCTGCTCCCCTCCACCCACGGTGCCATTTCTCTGTCAGACACCCCCTCCAAAAGCGATGAGGCCAAGGTCCTCTGCTCCCTGCTCTGCTCCTCATCTTCCCCCAGCCCCTCCTGAATCGCTCGCCTGCCTGCTCTCCACGTCCATGATTCAGTTGGTCTCACTTTCCCACGGATGTTGCTTTTCCAAGACACCAAGCACCCGTAACTGATTGAAGAGGATTAGATTCAAGTGTGTGGCATCCAAAAATGAAGGGGATTCCTTCCAGAGGGGAAATGGATAAAATCTGTGTCATGGCAGCAAAAGGCCTGAGGGGCAGATGTCCCATGAGCATAGCATCTCTCAACAACTTTTGCCAACTTCTCCACGTTTCTGGAGACATGGAACTTTCCTCCCTGGTTTTCCAGGGCATTTTCAGGCCAGCACCTCAGCTAAAGATCCAACACTGATGCATTAACAAACAAGGGTCTGATACCACAACTCATCATCAGGAGACAACACTCCATCCCAAGACAAACATGGCTCGGGGTGGGATGTGAGCTGTGCAGTGGGGACTGACCCCAGGAGCTTTTCACCCCTTGCAACACAGACACTCACCCATCAAGTAGCTCTTCACCTTCAGGTATCCGACAGCCAGTCGGAGAATGGAGAGTTTATCGAGCCTGGTGCGCACATCTTCAGGGAAGGGCAGCAAGCCAGTCAGCTTGTTCAGCTCCTGGTTGAGTCTGTCTCTATGCCGCTTGGAGGGGTTGGACTTCATGCCCTCAGGGGGTGGTGGTTTGGGGCTGGAAGAGGCAAAGGAGAGTTTAATGAAACTGGGCCTGTCCAACAGGCTCTTTCCAAACCCAGCGTTGACTTCAGAGCAGCCACAACAACAGTAAAGCATCAGGTGGCCAAGTTAAGGCCATGTGGCAGCAAGAGTGATCTCCAGCAAGCCCACAAGGCAGTGGGTGGAGGAGACATGGCCATCCCAGCTAGCCACCCTGTGCAGCCCAGGCATGATGTTCTCCACCTGGAGTGTGGAGTGATCCTTAGATGGGCACCTTAATGCGCAGCCTGGTTGAGACAGCTCAGCTGGATACTGCAGCCTTGCTCCCACCACTGAGCCCTGGCAGGGAAAGGGACATTGAGGGTAGAGATGTACAAGCCATCAGAGCATCTCTTGGAGGTCTGGTTAGACTTTTCCACCCACACTCTGCTCTGTCCACCCCTTCTCCCCTTCTTCCTCATGCCATACCCTCCCCACACAGCAGGTCTCTCCCTGGCCATGCTCCACATGCTCACACCAGGTCCTCACCATGGCAAGCCCTACCACGAGTTGCTCAGAGGATTCAGATGAGCTGTTCTGCCTGCCCAGGACCAAGGAGCCCTTGGCAATGAGCACGCTAACAAATAGCAAGAATGGGAAGTAGGAAGGTCCAAAAAGATTTATCTGAATTTATTTCAGTTAGCTTCTTCTAAGTTCCCTCTGGCTGCTCGGAGCTTGAATCCATTGCTTTGCTTACTAATATTACAAAAAGAAGCACACGTGAAAGTCGATGACAGCACTTGGACAGAGATGCTACATAGGGTGGTTTAGGGAACAGCACTTTGAAAACAGTAGATTTTTAAAATTTCTTTTATTCCAATCTTCTGATTTTGGATCCTTTCAGATGGGCATTTCCAACCTAAAACAACATCTGATGCCAAACTTAGGCTCCGAGACCAACCCTCAGTCTGCAGGATGGGTAGGGTCCTTGGGAGCAGCTCTTGCCTGTCTTAAGCTCATACAGAGACCTGCCTCCATCAGCTGCAGTTACTTCGCAAGCTGCAACTGAAGTTCCAGCCACAGCAGTAAGATGTTAGTTAATGACTTTAATGAGTCTGAGATATCACCTTTTCTCCTTTGGTTAATTTTGATTTGAATTTTCTAGCTTGAAGAAAAACCCTTCAAATTCCCACTCTGTATTTGGTTAGATTGCATCCCCTAAGATGCAACTCATATTGTTTTGATGTAATTTGTCTAACTACGAATTCCCTCTCTGCATGCATCCTTGCTTCATAAAGCAGCTTCAGATAACAGGATCTGCCAATATTTAGCAGCAATTTAAGCTCTCCCTTCTACTACTGCTCTTAAATCTTGTCTGGCAGGACTGCTCACATGTGTGACGAGAGGAAATGAGTATTAAATGAGATGCAGTGGGGTGCCTGTTGAATTTTCATGGCAGAGAGCTACCAAGGAGTCTTCTAAGTACAGATGGACAAATGTAGCACTTCTCTCGAAAAGCTCAATCATGCAGTTTTGCAACATAAGCATCAGGAGGGATATACCCTGCTTCTCAGAGAGGTTGGGTACAACTCGTCACCGAACTTGTCCGTACAAGCTGGGCAAAGCACACTGGCACCGGTGCTTTTATGTACTCCATTAGCCAGTGGCTTAAACACTTTTGAAATCACAGTCACCCATCAGGAAGGAAAAAAATGAAATCGTTTTCCTCTGACTCCGTCTCTTTAAAAAAAAATAAAGGAGAGAGGTGAAGAAAATTATTCTGAGTTTCCTCAGATATCCTTTAAAGAAGAGTCCTCTGCCCACTCACTATCCAAATCTAGCCCACAAACAGCGAGGAAGAAGAGAAAATGAGACTGGAGATGAGCAAGGACCGTTGCTCTTCATGGGAGTAGGTAAAATGCGGAGGTGTAATGGGGCCTTTTGGATAGTCTGGCCAGGCATTGCAAGTGCTCTGGCCGAGACACATGGGGTGACACAGCCAGCAGCGAAGCACCAGAAGGCTAAAGGAGACACCCCAACATCTCAGTTCCTGCATGTCCCCAGCTGCAGCACACAAGGTGCTTCACAGCTGCCCTTGAGGGGCGGTATGGCAAAGAGGAAAAGGGCTCTGGTGATGCTGGGCAGCTCTTTTGGCAGCCCATTTCCATGGGTGAATCCTGCACCCCACACCCAGGAACTCCCAGGGCCAGAGGCTTCGCGCTTCTGCATCCTTAGGATGCTTCAGGGAAACAGCTTCCAGGTGCTCATTGCTGACAAACCCGTTCACTTTCTGCCAGGCAGTTACGAAGCTCCCTTGAGCTCTGTGCAAGCCAGCAGGCAGGGCCTGCCCACCCCCCCCCCACCACACACACGTAGCAAGGGAAAGGCATTGGCTTGAGGCACAATCACATTATTAGCCACCAGCGAATCTGCACGGGTGAGCACCACAGGAAATGACATTTCTCCCTGCTCACAAGAATAGTGACGCTTGGTCTAGATGTTTAAAATCTACTTAAATTCCCTGCCCTCAGGACAGTCTCCATCCCCACCGCCCAGCTGCCCCCTCTTTGCAGGGCGAAGCTCTCGCAGCCTCTGCCAGCCCTGGGCACCCTGCAACGCCGTCCCGGGGAGCGCTGCTACCCGAGCACAACACACCGAACCCTGGCGTTCAACGCAGCAGCTCAACACCTACACAACAAGCAAGAAAAAGGCATTTTAAAGAAGCCTGAGCCCCCATCCTGTTTGCAAGAGCCCTACTGCGGCACAGTCTCACGAAAAACGATAGGTTGCAAAGCTCAGCACGGCTGCTCCATGGAGGTCACAGTGAAGCTGCTGAGAAAAGCTGCTGACTCCGTGTAGACAGGCCAGAGCAGAGGTGCAGGGAAAGCTCTGCTCCCAGCAGGGCAAAGGCTGTGCCGTGCTGCAGTGTTGTTTTTCCCCAGCTGCCCTTTGAACAGGGAACCCAGCAGGAAGATTATCACTTTTGCAAGCTGGCAAGTACCAAGGGATATTAACTATTAACAACAGCTAAGCTTACCTGAGCCCATATATTGTTTCCTAATTTTTATTAATTTTTTAATATGTAAAAAGCCTTGAGCAAACTGCAGAGGGACCAGAGAACTCCTAACCCTGTCCTTCTTTCCCCACCCGGCTGCCCACACATCCCGCCGCCCCCAGCCCTGCTCTGCCTGGCCTCCCCCAGCAGGACCCTGCTGCAAGATCTGCCCGGTCACAGAAGAAAATAATCTCTTCCAATTCCCAAGGTTGGCCCTGCAGTACCAGGGATCAAGGTCCCCTCTGCTCCAAAGAAACTCCTCCTCTGAGCCACACAAATCTAGTCCCAAACCCTTAGTCTGGCCATGCCAGCCCCACCGCGGGGCTGGAATTGCTGCTTCAAGGTGAGCAGGAGAAAGGTTTGAGGCAAAGCAACTACCCTTCATGTTTTCACACTTCTTGAAGACTCCCTAACGAACACCCAGGAGAGGCTCTGGCTCACCGTCTCACCACAGATTTATAAAGTTGATGCCCCCTCCTTCATCCCAGGCTTGGGCTCAGCTTAACACATCACCATACGTTTGTAGCGTTGATGCTCCCTCCTTCATCCCCTGCTTGAGCTCAGCTTAACAGCTCATCATACGTTTGTAACACTGATGTCCCCTCCTCCATCCCAGGTTTGAGCTTGGCTCATGTCTCCCGCCGCTGCCTCCCAGAAACGTACCTACACTTTTATTTCCTACGCGCTCGGTAACCCGAGGCGAAGAGGCTGATGTGGCTTCGGAGCTGCTATGGGGGGAGGCACGGGGGTCCCAAGGCCAGGGAACTCCAGCGACACAGCAGGGGGGCATTATGCAATAGCTATGGAGCAGCACACTAATTAATTATTACGGAACAGGGATCTTTTGGTAAACAGCAATCACTATACATTTGATTTACACAGGCACTGCAACATAAGCCAGCCCACAACCCAAACCAGAGGACAGCTGAGCATCTCAAACTCTCCAGCGAGCTTCCTCACAGGAACGCTGGCGATGAAGGACAACCATCACCGGGATTTTTATTTTTTCACCAGCATGCCAGAGCCTGCAAAGCATTGGCTCCAATTAACACTAATTAAAACAGAGAGCAACCCAAGCATGCCGCCTCCCTATCTCTTTTGCTTCTTTAACACTCACATCAGAGCGGCTTAACGCAATTCCCCCATAACCAGTTTGGCTCTCGCAGACCGGTTTTCAGCCACCCTGCCCGGTCCCACGCACCTGCCCCAGCTCCCTCCACCTTCCCAGCTGCCGCCCGCGGGTGTTACCGGGGGAAAAGCCACCCTTGCCCCCTCCTGTTGCACCCACCTTTTCGGCACCGGCTTCTTCCTCTTCCTCCCGGCGTACATCCCAGCGGCAGCGCCGAGCACCGCAGCCGCGGGCGGGGAGCGGAGCGGAGCGGAGCGGAGCGGGCGGCCGCACCCGGAGGCGGGCTTTGGGGAGGATGCCGGGGTTTGAGGAGGATGAAGGCGGGCCGGCCCCAGCCCCTTCCCCGCCCCGGCCCCCGCACCGCCCTCCCCGGGGACCCGGGACCTGCTCCCGGCCGCCCACCGGCCGGTGGAGGGAGGGTCCGGGGGTCCGGTCCCCGGGGCACCGTGCCCGGCACAGGGACAGCTGGCACCGTGGGCAGGGACCAGCATGCCCTGGGGGTCCCTGCCCACAGGGAGACACCAAATCCCAGGAAACACCGTGTCCGTGGGGCACCGTCCCCAAGGGGCCACCAAACCCAGGGAAACACCATGACTGTGGGCC
>VZTV01051004.1:48953-79882 GCA_013400875.1 Anhinga rufa
AAAAAAAAACAAAACAAAACCCCAAACATTTCCTACTGTGAAGATAGTCAAACCCTGGAGCAGATTGCCTGAGGAGGCTGTGGGATCTCCATCTTGGAGATACTCAGAACACTGTGGGACACAGTCCTGAGCTGCCTGTTCTAGTTGACCCCGCTCTGAGCAGAGTGGTTGAACCAGATTGATCTGTGGATGTTCCTTCCAACCCGAGTGATTCTATAGTTTGGCGTTATGGGCGCTGAGCTCCTGAGCAACGCAGCCTTAACTGTGCTGGTGCCTCATGGGTGGATGTGTGGGCTCTCCAGCCCTTGTCTAGGAATGGAGCAGTTATGTGACATGTGTAGGAGACCAGCCACAGCCAAAACATGCAAGCTTACAGCTAAACAAAAGTTTGAAAGTCTGTAGAAAATAACTGTAAAGCCCGGTCATCAGCTGCCCCCTCAGTAAATCGCTATTGAAATTCTCGTTTCTGCCTGTTCTTAGCAAATCTGGCATTTTGGCTATTCCTGAGATGTGAAGAGAATTGTTTCCCTGGCTGCCTCATGCTTCTGCTCTCTTGTTTGATTTGGCTTAGATTTTGGAGGTGTATATTTGTTTTTTAACAACTGCTGTAAGCTGCTTGCTTCTTGCTGAATGATTTTGAGAGCTGGTTATAATGAACTGTGTCTTGCTGCTCTGCGTTGGTGAGGCAAACAAGGCCCAGCAACCCACGATTTATACTTCTTATGAAATTCCAACAACAAGTAATGGGTTGTACTGAAATCCTTAAACAGCAAACATCTTCACTGGAGGTACTGATGACTGCTGCTTACCTTGGTGCCACGCACAGCGGGCTTTAAATTATTCATGAACTGCTTGAATTCGAAAGCCTGGCATTACCTTTCTAGCTAAGCCTGTGAGCCTTACTGAGGCACTTGAGCTAGGTTTAATGGAGCCTGTGCTATTCATGCCACTTAAATTTGAATAGATGCTTCCCCTGAACCTGCCTGGCTTCCTAATCACCAACTATTACCCACAAAATGCTTTAGGTTATTGATGTGGTAGAAGAATGCAGTTGCACAGACCCGACCAACTCCTCTCATATACATTTTTCTGTATGGGAAGGTGAGGTCCTCCAGTCCTGTCATCTGAATTGGAGTCTGGTGGTTGTGTTTTTGGAGAGATCTGCTGTTCCTTGCATAGAGTGCAGAGCTATTGAGTAACAGTAGTGCAGAGTACGCCTCCAGTACAGGTGAAGAGGGATGCTGCTGGGTTGGTGACCTCTTCATATATTTGCTTTACCTCAGCATGACTCTGTGTATGCATCAGAGGACAAGGCAAATGCCTGCCTGATCCTTGGGTTTCTCCCAATAGGGGGAAGGAGAGTACTTCTTGCAAAGTCTTCCTGAAGCATGTGACTTTCTTCTGTTAGCACCTTTGCCACACTACCGTCTCTGTGGTAGGATGGGGCCATTTATTTCTGTGGCAGAAGACAGCCCCAGCCAGTGGTCACCTCAGGTGACTGAGTGCTGCAGTCTCTCCCTGATGTTTTGAGGGGCTGTCTCTAAATGCTGGAGGAAAAACCTAGGTTTCTCTAAACCTAGTAAGTCAGTAATCGCCTCTTTGATATAACTGATGTTAGATTCTTATATTTCACTGCATGCAGCTTTTTAGTTTAATTGTGTTTTTACTTTCTGGAAGATTGTTTATTCTAAAAACTTCCTGAGCCCTGTTGGAGGGAAAGCCTACCGTAAACTTGCTGTATCCACCAAGAAGAGGAAACTACAAATACGAAGGTGGGGGCTGTGATTTATTTGCAGACAGAATGTGTTTAGCAAATGCAGGAAAAAGCACTCAAGAAATGATTGCAGATTCATTACCTGATAGGTTGTAATTTTAATGCTGTCCCTATCGCACTTATCCTCATTTGGAACGTGTGTATGTGTTCAGCTGGCCTGCCTTTAGCTCTCCAATTTGGTTTTGGTTTTTTTATACAGGTCTTGATCACTACAAGGAGATCAAAGAGATCAGCATTTCTGAGTTCCTGCCACCTCACTTGGTCATATATATAGATGTACCCGTCCCAGAAGTGCAGAAGAGGATTCAAGAGAAAGGCGAGGTAATTTTATCTCTTGCCACTATTAGTGCCTGTTAGTGTCTGCTGTTATCGCGCCCTTATGCGTGAGTCCTATGAGGTTTGCTGTGGAATTCTGCTTCTGAAAAGCATCTCGTCCTCTTAGGTGTAGGAACTGTGTGTTGGTGATGACTCTGTGTGTTCTAGTATGCTTGCTCTTTAAAAAAAAAAAAAAAAAAATTGACTTTGACTGCATCAATATGCTGTCATTTCTGTAATGAGAAGCTCTGTAAAAATCATCTGCCCTTAAAAAGCAGCCTTTGTAGCTGCTGTTTCAGGAGTTGTGGCCAGGCAATATGCTTCTTGCAGCATACTCTTAAGATTACCTGTGCTTCCTGAGTGCCAGAAGCCCCAGCTGGCCATCACCTTCTCCAGCTTCCCTGGTTGACTGCTGTTTCAGACCTGTGTTAATGTTAATGTGCGGGTCACTTGTGATCAGCAAATTCAATTAACTTTCCGAAATGAAGAAAATTACTGCTTGGTGTATTAACACAGCGAAACCACCGATTTAAACTTAAAACTGATTTTTAATAGGTATTCCATGAGATATAAAATGCAGGGTGCTTTCTGGCTATCTAATACAAAGTTGATAAGAAATATAGTTGCTTCTTGTCATTAGTGCAACTTCAGTCTCGTCTGAGGTCATGATATGTGATTGTTGTCATCACGATACATGTATGCGTATGTATTGTTGCTCTTTGACAATTGTGGGACAGTCTCACTTTTGTTCTAAAAACCCTTTGAGAGTGGAATAGTTTCTCTCCAAGATGTCTTTTTATTTTTTTTAAGCATGGTATCGGATGTAGACTACTGTTAAAAAGAAAATTAACTTAGTTCTGTAGCATTGTCTTCAAATTACCTCTTCTGTTACATCAGCACATTGGATTACAGGGTTATTGAAACAGTCCTGGATCAGAAAAGCTGTAGGGTACTTTTGTATGATGACTAATCTAAATAAGGTTTTTGGTTTGGGTTTTTTCTTCCCCCTTCTGTGATATTTGGACATGTGATTGAAACTGTTCTCAGATGTGTTATGAGGATTAAATGATGTTTACCTCATACCTTGTTCAAAGGCTGAGGGAAATTCTAATCAAGTGAAGTATTTAGCTCTGGAAAGCCTGATAGATTTGAAGAATATTTTGATTTATTATTAAAGTTCTCAGACCTCTTAAATGTCTGGCGATGCCTGCTTTTCTCAAAGCATGTATGTGTATGTTACTGTGTTAGGGTGAGCTAGTAGCATTTCATTTTGCACTTTCCTGCTCATTTAAGAGGGAGGCTGATGATTGCCGAAGGGAAGTAACTTCCAAGCCGTAAATGGAAGGCTGCCTGTGCTGCTTTGTGATCTGCATGGCCCGAGTTGCTTAGTCTGCCGGTCCAATGACTCTACCCTTCTGCCCTACAGCAGTTTAGGCCATGACTGAATGTGCCTCTGCACTTTAATGAACAAGATAGTTTTGTATAGGAAAACCATAGCTTTTTTGTTTTAGCAACTTCGGTTGCTAAATTAGAAGCCTCTTAATGTGTCGTGGGAACCTGTGAGCTCTTTGCCCTTGTGAGCAAAAAGGTCAGTGGCATTTTTGAGACCTTCTGGCAAAAATTGCTGGTCTAACTTGTAAGTTCCTTGGGGCAGCGGCACTGCTGAACACTAGTGCTTGTTTCGGGATGGTATTTTTGGAAATCATGCCTTCTTGGCAAATGGAGTGTTTCATTGGTATTCAGCGTGCAGTTGTTGCAGGGCACTGGAAAAAGAGAAGCTCTCCAGTGGGCCCAACAAGCAGAGACACAGATCCTTCCAACATAATGGGGATCGTGGATGAATGTTTCAAACAGGAAATGTAATTTAATTTTAGGATTGAGCTAAAGGAACACATGGTAGATTAGAGAAGTCCCAGGCATTTTGCAAAAGTGGCATTAAAGTACACCATGCATCAGATGAACTGTTTAACAGCAGGTATGGTATCCATGAAGGATCAAAGATGTTGGAGTGGGGGAGTTGGAATGGATGGCTGCCCGTGCACTTGTCTGAAACTGTGGAACTGGATGCATGTTGGCCCTCTTGTTGAAAAGGCAGACTCAGACAATCTCTTTTTTCGCTGGACGATTATATATAACTTCCTTGAATGCACAGGTAGCTAGGATTGATCAGTCCTTGGAAAGCTAATCTTTTTGAGGCTGTTGATATGTGGTTCTCATAGTTTATGTGAACTCAGGGAGAATGAGGTGATTCCTGTAACAAACTGAAATAAATTGGGAGACAGTTTTTCACTTTCGTGTTCTTCTGTTTAACCTGCCTTTTCCTTTCTCTTTAGATTCACTAGCGTATCAGAAGAGTCTTACTCGTATGGCTGATCATTACAACCGTGGACATAGTAGTACAGGGCAAAGCAGCAATTAATGCAGACTGACTTGTTCCTTGGGGTACTCCAGATACTTAACGTCACTCAAGAAGCTCTAAAGACTCCAAATGCCTTAATTCTTGAAACTTGCATTAATGTGTGTGTGGTTCACTTGGATGTTTGACTGCTAATACAAGAGTGAGCTCTTGGCAGACGGTGTAGCAGCGCCTTCTGCTTAGGCTGGAATCTGCACTGGAGGGGAGAGAAAGAAAACTCATTTCACAACACTGTTTTCTGTTTATTTTTAGCCATATGAGAAAAAGGTCTCGCCTTTGTATCTCCAGAACATTGAGGATGCTTACAAGAAAACCTTCTTACCAGAGATCAGGTTAGCAAACCAAAAGGTTTTGTCTGTTAAGTCTTTGAGTAAAAATGTGTGCAAATCCTAAAATCTCTGCCAATATCGGCAAATAAAATCATGTCATGTGAGAAATCCTCCTTGTGCTATGTGGTACAATATTATGTCCTAATGATGAGGTATTGCATCCATGCCATCCATGACATCTGTGTATACTTCTGTGTAGTTACCTCTGGCATATGAGAAGCCTGATGCCAGTATTAGAATACTGGAAGATTAAAAATTAAGTCTTTTTAGGTGTGAGCTTTACAAAACAATGTTTTTTTGACTCTTAACAGATAGAGAGTGGGTGAAATGTTGTACAACAGTAAATTTATTGGATTTCATTAATTGACCTACCTAATATGTTGCAAAGCTAACGAGCCCTGATGTGCAGTATGGTTTTTTCATCTTGCTGTCTTGGGGCATTACAATTTTGCTGTCACGGAGTCAGATACAGGGAAGCATAATCCTTTTCCTAGCTAAAAGAGCACTTCAGGAGCAAAGCTAGGAATCTGGTCTGTTTGCTCTGCAAAAGCAAGTTTGGTCTCCCTTTCTGATGGTATTCTATATGTGGTTGGCATCGACACCTTTGCTTCTCTTTCTGTTAGCTTGCAGTTGGAGTGCTTTCTTGGAGTGATGTCCAAAATGCCATAGCTATAGCTGTGTGTGTGTTTTTGCATGACATGAAGAGAGCGTGATGCAGTATAAGCTTTTTTTCTCAGGCCTCTTTGGATAGTTTGGAATTTTCCTCTCCTAAAAACTCCTTTCAGTTGTCATAGCTTTGGCTAGTGTCTTGATAGTGGTATGGAGGGAGAGGAGAAAGGCTTTCAGGTAAGGACTGTTCCCTTTTCTAGTTCTGTTTCTCTACCTCATGAGGCATACACCTGATAGCCTTCCAAACTTGAAAAGGATTTGATGGACTTGTTGGTGCTGGTGAATAAAGACTGTGCTGCTGCCTGCCCTGAGAGACTAAAGGTGCTCTTCTCTAGGCTCCCTGGCTTTCTCTAGCTGGGAAGCAAGAATGTGTGCACTGTAAACTTGAGACTATTATAGTTTGCCAGCTATCCCAATTCTTATAAAAGAGCTCTGTCAAAAATCAAGTTGGCTTAAAAATCTAAAGGCACGTGAACATAAGCAGTCTTACTCCCTTGCAAACAAATAGCTTTCTGGAAGGGAAACTCCTAACGGTCACAGAGCCAGGCCTATTTACATCGAAACGATCTGTAATCGTGCAGGGTTCGGTGTGTGCGTGAAGCTGATTATTGAGTTCCATTTAAGTCAAAGTAGCTCTTCAGGTATGTTGTAGCCTGCTTGTTTCCGCTTGCTTTCTTGCTCCATCTCCCAGGGTAAATCAGTGTCATTGCGCTGTCAGCAATTGACCTGAATAACTTCATATTGAGCTTGTCATTCATAGAAGGCAGAAGCTGTTGGTGCAATGTACTGTTAGCTGCGTCCCAGTGCGTCCCCCACAGGTTAGCAGCCAGCGCATGGCTCTCGGAAGGAAACGGGGGGCTAAGTATGGAGAGGGAGGGTGGGAAGCCTCGGGACTGTCATCCCCCTGAGGGCAGAACTGTTTTGGGTTTACTGGTGAGGAGAAAAATGCTGCTTGTTCTTTGGATCAAATAGAGTCCCAGAAATATACCGTGGTGTTTAGTGAGGCTAAATTGTAGACTAGCTGGTCCTGCTGTGATTTCAACTCTTTGCCCTTTGTCCGTACATGGTCAGTACACTTGTTAAGCAAAGACCCTCTGGTTGGCATCCTCATCAGCAGATGGGCTTTACAATAGCTTGTCAGATCAATCTTTGTGCTTGGGTCTGAAGGAGGACACCTCTGTCCCCTTGGTGTGGGGGAGCAGTGAATGTGTGAAACTTGAGCTTTGTGCACCTCTGGACCTCACTGATGGCTTTTATGTTGGATAAACATATAGAAGCTTCAGCTGCCTTTAACTGTTGCTGGCTGGCAGAGCGATGCAGTGAACTATATTCACACCTGGCTGCTAGCCTCTAAGCAGACTAAAAAGTAATTGATTCTCTAAATCTTGAGGATGACCAAAATCTGGTCCATACAGGCTAAAAGAGTTATATAGTCTGTTCAACAAACTCCTGCGTACTTTCCGTGTTCAAGCTTATGTTTGCTTGTTCTCTTGTGTTTCTTGAAATGCAGCAGGAAAATAGTCTAGTTTGTTACTTAACAAAATTCCTGTTATCTTGCTCCATTTAATTGGTGCAACTTGATGCTGCTTGAAGTGATGTGTTTTGCAGTAAATATTTGGCTGTCTTAAAGTTGGTCCTTCCTTTCTAGTCCAACATGTTTATGATTGTCTTTTACTGTTTCTTTTGACAGTGATTTGTTTGAGCCCAGTGCTGTGGCAGGTCCTATCTTGTGATTTTGAACAGGCAGCTTTTGTTTTTAATTTGATTTTTCTTTTCCTGGACCAAAGCCCTAAGATTGCTGATGTTCTCTTTCATATCCAGTACTGTGTCCACTGAGCAGCTGTTTTATCTTAATGAAAGCCTTAATCATCTGCAGAGTATCAAGTGATTTGATCTGCATAATGCAATTGCCAGTAGAAGACTCTGGTGAAGCCTGATCTCTCCCTTTGATTACTGACAGTTGATATTGCAGATGTGATTATGGGTGCTACCTGTCACAGCAGCTCCCTTTCAAAGGTGGCCATTTACTTTCTTTCTGTGACTGAAGAGTCCTGTGAGGCTTTATGCCTTGTTCTCAACTTGAGAGCTAACTCTTTAAGTAGCTTCTCTACTAGGATCACCAGTTGAATGGCTGACTGTAAGAGCTTGGGAGTTTGTAGGAATAAAAGGCACTTTGTAAATTAACTTATTTTACCAGAGCTGTGTTAATGCAGACTGGGAACTACTTCGGACTGCTGCAGTTACAAGGTTTTTTGATAACGTGACTACTTAGAGCAACAATGTTTAGATTGCCAGCCTTAATCCTGATTAAACTTGGAAGCTGTTGTGCTAAGCAAAAAGTCTGCAAATTCTTCCCAATGCTCTTCAGGTTTGCTGTGTGTTGTTTGATATACTGTGCACATTGGGCTTCCATTTTATTGTCTCAAGTTTTTCTTACCTAAGGGAGAAGTCTTCCAGGGCAGCTGGAGCAGGTTTGGGAACAACTGTTACTGAGGGCAGCTGTGTATATGCGAAACATGTTCATATAGGAGCTCCTATTGTGGAACTGCTCTGCAAGTGGCTTTTCTGTGAAGGCTGTTGTATGAACAGGAAAACAATCTTGTAACCAAGAACCTGATTAAATGTTTTTTCTACTTACAGATCCTGCTGCCTGTGTTGTATTGGTTCAGTTAGCTCAGTCTTAGTAGATAATGATGAATGAGTGTATTCTTCTCTTAAAAATTACTCACAATTATTAATGTACTTGATATAAAATGGAAGGTCTGCAGAATTTTTGGGTTAGGCTGGTTGAAAATTTCACTTGTTTTCAAATAGATTGGTCAATTTTAATTGGGGAAGTATCTACATTGGTGAAATAGAAACAAATTCATAAGTGGGATTTTTTTTAATTCTTTTTTTGAACTGAAGCTATGTAGGTACCACAGGCCATTTGCCCCTTAAAAACAGTTTCCCACCAGGAAAGAAGCAACCTATGTGTCTAATAGGAATTCTGTTGCAAAATCTCTGTAAGCATTCTAAAATCTGTAATGACTCTGATTCTGTGTTTGTGCCTTTTAACTTCAATTCTGCTTCATTTTGGAGGGGGGGGAAGAATGTGTAGCGCAGTTGTATCGAGGGAATTCAATTTTTTTCTCTTTGCAGTGAGACTAGTGAAGTTCTGCAGTACACAGCAGCTGAGGCAGAGGATGTCGAGAAGGTAAGAGTTTGTTGCATATAGTGATTTCTTTTTTTTTAAACATCCAAGACTGAAATGTAAAGAGGACATGTTGTCCTAGATAACAAACTTAGTTAACTACTTAATGCACTGAGTGTTTATTGCTATGGCAAAGATCTGGGCTGGGTCTGTACCAGAATATTTTGATGAGCACGTGTTTTGTCAGAGCGAAAATCCCACCCCCATCCCTTTTGCCAAGATACCTGGCTATCTGAGCAAGCAAAGCCCCCTGTAGACCACCTGATTAACATTAATAATTCTTTTAGTATCTTTTGGCTGTTGTAACTTGTGGTGGGTGTTTCCAAATTTGGTTTGTTTTTCCAAGCAAATCCTGTGAGGGAGGTGGAAACAGCATTTCCTGAGCCTCTGCTGGGCTATGCAGTGTTTGGCTGTTTGGCCAGCATCCCTGTTGGACGTGGCTGGTACGATGGGCAAGGCTCTGCATAGCTCAGTTTCAGAACTAATGGCATTAACCAATAGGTAAGTCGCCCCCAGCATTCAGCTGAGACTCTGTCTACCAGTATAAGGTCTGTCTCTGTTGGCTTGTGCCGTTGTGCAGCTTCCTATGATCCAGGTTGGTGCAGAGGTTCCTGTGTGATAAAATAGCTGTAGTTTTCTTAAAGCAAGTCACAATTTGGTTATAGCAAACAGCTGGATAACCAGAGCTGTTATTAACCTTTGTAACCGTGGGTTATTCATCTGTATCGGTTAGCATGTGGTGTCTAAACTGCAGGATTTTTCCACCAAATGGTTTTGCCAGACAAGTTAGCCCTGGACCAAGCCAGGTAAATTGCCATCTCATTGCTAGAAATAAACCATCTCCTATTATGTGGCAGGATTAACATAACTGCTTCTTCCTACTCCACTGTGTTATTTTTTGGAGTAGGTGTAATTTATTTGCCTTATTTCAGCAAACATTCTTGTTTATGGAGGGTTACTAGTGGGATAACAGAAGCTTTTTGCTTCCCCGTTGTCAACTTTTCTCTGTAGCTGCTGTGCCCTGCTGAGAATTGCAACAAGCTCTTTGTAATTCTGGACAGGTTTCTAGTGGGCCCATTTCAGTTCTAGGGATGAAAGTTATACAGTGAATCCCTCAGAGCTCCCATAGAATTCTGTAGTAGCAATAAGGATCTCAGCAGCACTAAAAATGTATTTTCAAGTATGTCTTGCTGATTTTAATACTTTCATCTGTGTTTCTGGTTTGAAAGCTCTGATAATCCTTCCAGAGTCCACTTAATGCTCTCCTTTCCTCTGTTAGAGGGGGAAAAGAAAGACAAGGCTGCTTATATTGCTTTTTGCTTTAGGAAATAGGTCCAGACCTTTGCACAGCAGTATGTGATTAATTCATAAATCAGCTGGGAAGAGAGGAGTTGGAGGGTGATTACTCTGAGATGTAAAACTTACTAGTTTGGGAAGGGGAGGCGTTTGGGGAAGTGTAACAGGCTTTCCCAAATCAGATGCAAAAGGAAGACAACACTTGTTTCAGTATACCAGCACCTGCCCACCCACCTGCACTACGTGTGATATTCAGCAGGTAGCAGGCCATCTTACTGCAGAGGTTTGTGTGTAGTTTTGTGGGGGCACATCCATCTTGCCATGGGACATGTCTTGGAGCCTTTCCTAACTAACCCTCCAAGCTAGTGTTTAACTAAAGATCCGCAAGCCCAACTTTGGCATTTGTAGCAAGGGAGGTTTCTGACTGCTTACTGCTTTTGTGGAGTTCTTTTTAAAAAGAAACAAACCAACCCTATCTGAACATTTACTAAGTATTGCAGGAGGCAGCCTGTTACTGCCGTGCTCACTCAGATGGACTGGGTTTGACTGGGATCACGTTAATTTTCTTTGCAAGACCCCATATGGTGCTGTTCTTTCATTCTGACCAAAACAGTGTTAATAATGCGCCAGTATTTGGCAATTGCTGAGCAGTGCTTGCACAGCATCAAGGCCACCTCTATTTCTCACTCTGCCCCCTGTGATTAGGCTGGGGGTGTGCAAGAGGTTTGGGAGGGGACGCAGCCGGGATACCTGACCCAGTCTGAGCAAAGAGATATTCCACACCATGTATCGTCATGGTCGGCAATAAAACCGGGGGGAGTTTTTTTCCAGATTAGCTGTTGCTCAGAGCGATCCTGGAAACAAGGGGCTAGAAAATCTCCTGGATCTTTGAGTTTTGTTCCTGCTGTTGGAGTTGGTGATAAATCTGTTTCAGCTGAAGTCTGCAGTAAAGTTTCCTTTCTTAAGCCTGACTTTGGAGGAACAGAGTGTGGATTTTAGTTGGCCTTGTGCATTACAGTAGCTTGTACCTAATATCCTCTTGTTCCCATGCAAAAGCTTTGTGCAAAGCAGGAAATATTGGTAAGGACTTTCCCCGTCTTAAAATTTAAGCCTCATTAGCTTCATTGCTATATGGTTTTATGCCTTTTTTTTTCCTTCCCTTTATGAGAAGATGGTGGTGTGCTACATTTTGGGTCCTGCCCTGTTGTGGCTGGACTTCTGGACACTTATGCACTGGAGTATAGAAGTTATAATTATTAACCAGTAGATTTAGTGAGGCAGTTTGAGTTTATACCCACAAAAAGGGCTGGTGGCTTCAATATGGCAGCAGATGAATAGAAGAAGACACTTCAGGGAGGCAACCGTTTGCAAACAGCTGGTTTTGGAGTACTGCAAAAAGAAATTATTGAAAATGAGGTGGGTTTGAAAACTTAAAAAAAAAAAAAACAAAACAAAAAAACCAAACAAAACTCGCCCAAAACCAAAGCTCTTTCCCTTTGTTCTGAGATCAACCTTATTTATGCAGATAGCTACCTGTGTCCTTTACCAGCTGATAATTCTGATGTGAATCCTTCTGTATCAAGAGGATGGGACTGGACTCTTCTCAGTGGTGCCCGACGACAGGACAAGGGGCAACGGGCACAAGCTGGACCACGGGGAGTTCCACTGAAATCTGAGGCAAAACCCCTTTGCTGTGCGGGTGCCAGAGCCGCGGCCCAGGCTGCCCAGAGAGGCTGTGGAGTCTCCTTCCCTGGAGCCATTCCCACCCCGCCTGGACGCGGTCCTGTGCCCCTGCTCTGGGGGTGCTGCTCACGCAGGGGCTGGACGGGGGGAGCTCTGGAGGGCCCTGCCAGCCCCCGCTGCTCTGTGATTCTGTATCATTTTCAGGAAGGGAAAAAATGACTAAAGGAGGTAAGCTTTACATTTTGTCTTAGTCCTGAAACTGTTTCTAAGTAGCTTTTGAATGTCTGAGGCTTCATTCTTGTGCATACTCCTGTGAAAAATTAAGAGTGCAGCATCATTGTTCTCATGTGCGTTAAAAAAAAATAAGTATGGCTTTAGTGTTAGCAAGGTTGGGGTGCCCTTGCTTTTGTGGGAGATGAATAAGGCATATAGCAGCTAGCAAGCACTTACTGTTGAAGTTTACACACCTACAGCCACAGTGAGGATTCTGCTTTGCAGTGAGAAGAAACCTCTGTGACAAGAAAGACAACATCCTAGGAATTATATATTCTCTGCTATGTTCTTAGTTTTGGTTTTTGGTTTTTTTTTTTTGAGGGACAAAAATAGAGAAATGGAAAGAAGCTTAAATGAACAAAAAACCAAGCTCAGTGTGTGGATAAGAATATTGAGCAATTATAGTTAATTTTTCAGGGTATCATAAAAGAAAGGATAACAAGATTTGAGAACAACCGTGTTTCAAGAAGGTAGCCTCAGATGTTTGGTAGAAGAAATAAAGGAAAGTTAGGATGGGGGCATTATTTGCTTGTTTCTTCCCCTTCCTTCTCTCTGAGCGGGTCTTGAAGTGGTCAGAATAAAGCAGTTTGTTTCCTCCCTAGATTTTTTTTGTAGTAAACCCCATTGCTAGAGATTCTATTTTAATCCTGTAAATCAGGTTTTAAAGTCAGTCTAAAGCTCTTATTGCTCAAGTAGAGAGTCTGCCACGCTCAGCAATCTTGTCATCACTATACACAGAGTCATCAGTATGCACTGATATAGTTCTTAATTTGGTTGAACAAATCTGGACTAGAGGAAGGATTATTATTTTGAAGTCTTAAGTACAAGACGGTATTGTATTTTCCTTGTGAGATGTTAGATGATAGAGATGATAGATAGATAGATAGAGATGATAGAGATGATATATGTTAGATGATAGAGATTGGTACTCTTTCCACATCAAATAAAGTTGTTTTTTTTCCCTTCTGTTCAGATTCAGTTTTTCTTTGGAATGAAATAATTGAAATAGTTGTGGCTGGAAAGCTGCCCTGTGGAGAAGGGCCTGGGGGTGCTGGCTGACAGCGGCTGGGCATGAGCCAGCAGCGTGCCCAGGTGGCCAAGGGGGCCAGCAGCACCCTGGCTTGTGTCAGGGGTGGTGTGGCCAGCAGGAGCAGGGCAGGGATGGTGCCCCTGTGCTCGGCACTGGTGAGGCCGCCCCGCGAATCCTGGGGTCAGGTTTGGGCCCCTCGGGACAAGAAGGACATGGAGGGGCTGGAGCGTGTCCAGAGAAGGGCAGCGGGGCTGGGGCAGGGTCTGGAGCACAAGTGTGCTGGGGGGCGGCTGAGGGAGCTGGGGGGGCTCAGCCTGGAGAAGAGGAGGCTGAGGGGAGCCCTCATCGCTCTCTGCAGCTGCCTGAGAGGAGGCTGTGGTGAGGGGGGTCGGTCTCTTCTCCCAAGTCACTGGTGATGGGATGAGAGGGAACGGCCTCAAGCTGCGCCAGGGGAGGTTAGATTGGATATTGGGGAAAATGGGTGGGGGAGTCACCATCCCTGGGGGTGTTCAAACAGCATGTAAAAGTGGCACTGCGGGACATGGTCTAGGAGGGATGGGGGTGTTGGGTTGGCGGTTGGACTTGATGATCCTAGAGGTCTTTTCCAACCTTAATGACTCTGATTTTATGAAATTTGGAAATAAGGGTTGGCAGGAGGGATTTGGATTTGGTTTGTTTGTTTACACAGGTGCATCCTGCTGATGGATAGCAATGTTTCACTGTTAGCTAGCTTCAGTATACAGATGATTTGGTGTGTGATTTGGGAGCTTAATATTTTTTTATGACCTTATAGTTTAATGGCTTTCGATTTGCTCATAGCAGACATGCACAACTTAGAAATGACTTTTGTTTCTGAAGTGTGCTTTAGAAAGATCAGTCAGGGTTTCATATTGTAATTAACATCGGTTGTAGCGGCTAAAGGAGTAATAAATGCTGAAATGAGCTTCGTTAGGGTGTTTCAGACTGCTTTTACATGAGGATAAAACCAGGGATTAAAAAGTTAGCTATATGTTTGTTTAAAATTTTTTTAAAGCCCTGGATATTAAAAAAAGAGGTGGGGGTAGAAAGGAAATAACTTAAAAACAACCAAAATAATTTCAATTCCTCTCTGCTTGTGGATGGTGGTTTGTATTATGCATCAGCTTTATTCAGTGTCACCAGCTTGCAGAAACTGGAGAAGATGGTGAAGATGGGAGGCTGCTGGTAGACTGGCTTCACGCTGCGTTCTTTGCCAGTGCAGGAGTGAAAGGCTCCAGAGCTGGCCTGTGTGAATCTTTCAGTTGTAGGCACTGTGTGTGGGCTGAGCTCCTTCCTGCAAGCTGTGGGCTGAACTCTGTAGGGTTGAGACCTGCACTGCTCATTGTGGCCATCTCTTGCTTAAAGAGACAACCTGCGAGGAAGGAGTTTGGAGAGAAGTCAGCAGACAGAGCAACCCATCGGGGTTTGGTGTCTTTGTCCCCAGAAATTGTATGAATAAGACCAGTGTCACCTTCTGCTGCCTGCCACCCCCTCCCCAGTTCTTCCAGCAACAGCACTCATCAGATCACTGTGAAACCAGCTTAGAAACTGTAAGCTGTTTGTATTGGCTTAGTTGGAAAGATTACGGAAAGGGGTCTTATTATTGAAAACCGGTTTTTCTAAATCCTACCATTCTCTGCAATATATTAAGACCTGATCTGTCCTGCACATTATTACAAGTTGTGCTGCGATCGGGTTTAAATCATTCATTTGCTGCTGGTTCCCAGAGGGTGTCAGGGCATTCCTTAGAAATTAAGAAGCTGCTCTTCTAGCCTATTCGGGTGGCTGATACCGTTGTTAACGAGCTGCTGGGAAAGATATCTTCTGATTTGATAATAAGAGTGTGCAAAACTAATTTGGATACAGATTTCTTTTTCCCCGCAACATATTCTGAGTCCTATTGTTAGCAACTCTATTATTAGTCCTGTCATCAGCCATAGCGGTGAGTTTCCAAAGCTTTGCTGTGGAGTAGAGAAGTAATTGCTATTGCATAGCTAATGGGAAGTATGGTGGAGGTTTAGCTTTTAAATTAAAGAATTAAATAACAGATATTTGAACTAACTTACCATATGCCTTTCTTCTTTACATCACTGAATACCTGTCTTGGGGAGTTATGTTACAGCAGTTTGGTAGGAAGAAGCAGTTTCTAAATACAATTTTGAAAACTCTTTTGTATGTCTGTGGTGCAGTTTTCTGCAGTGTTTTCTGAAGATGGAAACATTTTTCCATCAACAGGTGGATTTGCCATTGGCTTTTCCTTTGTGAAAAGTGGGTTTCCTATGCTCTCAGCTACAGTATCTGGCTTGCCAACTTTGCCTTTTTTGTAAGACATCAAAAATGGTTAAAGAGCATCTAAATTTACTTGAAGTTTTAAATATGCCTTGGTAATGTCATGTTAACCATATTTTTTTAAGTCTTTATCAACAAAATTAGTCTTTAAGAAATATAAATGCCTCAAGGAAAATGATCATGCAGTCATCTCTCTAAGCCATTATTTCTTACCATGAAAACATAATGCTGGTAATAGCGTGGACCTTTACAGTCGAAACTACTTCGTAACAGCACTTTGTATTGCCTTTTAAGTGGTAATAGATGGGATTTAGTGTTTGCTGTGGTTGCAGGGAATAATTATAGTGGATTTAATGAAGAGTAAAGAATAGAAGCATTTTTCAGTTACTATTCTATCACTCACTTTATTATTGGCATCTGCTTACTTACCATCAATGGATCAACAGCGTGTCATCAGGATTTCGTTCCTGACCTCATAGCTTTATCCTTTCCTTCTGGAAAAGGCCTCTGAAAAGTGGCGTTTGGAGCTGTAACAATCCAGTCCTTCCCAAGTTGCTTCAAGGTACTATCTCCACCTCATCATGCACCTTAAGTGCATCCTCCCAACACTAGTTCAGGTTTCCTTCAGCTCTAGTCAATCGTATGTGATAACCTAGGCTTATCTTAAGCAATTACCCATTGGACCAGCAATGATCTGTTTTCTGATGGAGCCAGGCTGTAAATGAAGCTCAAATATGGGATTGATAAGATGGGGATGCTGGAGGAGTGATTTGCTGAGCTGGTGTTAGTTGTCTGAACGATTCTGGGTGCTGAGCTGTCAGTTTTACCTTTCCTTTCTGCTTGGGGTGTGTGCATGCATGGGTAGGTCTTGATGACTTCAAGGGTGCTTGAGTTTTCCAGCCTGAAACATGCCTCGCTTTGTGTCATGTGAACCACACGCAGCAACACCGAGAGGCAGTTGCCACAATTGCTTCTCAGCCTGTCTCAGTTAGTGTGCACTAAACCATTTTGAAAAACAAAAACCACCTAGGCTTTCTATGCAGCATGATGGTTTTTGTCTGCAAGAAAAGGGGGTTAAATTTAGACTTACTTCTGTTTCCTCCTCATTTTACTGTAGAGGTAGGGTTGTACCTTCTTTGCTTCCTTTCAGCCCCAATGCCAGGTTGAGGAGGAGTGTCTTGGATCAGGTAAGAATTTGGAAACAAGGTGCCTCTCAGCTGATTTATTCCCTGCCATCCTCTGCTCACCAAGGCTGAAAGCACCAGGAGCTTTAGAGTTTCTGCCCCCGTGTCTGCCCAGTGCTTATGGCAGGGCCACGACCTCCAGAAATATGACTGGGAGATACGTTAGCTCTAAACATTTGCATTATTAATACAGCTTTAGCAGTGAAGCCTTTTTGATGGGTGACTTGTGTAATAATATATTTTGATTATTTCATTGATTTGGGAGGTGTGTTCACTGATTTTTGGAAGTTCTGATCAGACCACCTCTTGGTGTGATTTTTATCTTCTGATTCCAGGTAATCGAAGACATTGAGTACCTGAAGTTCGACAAGGGGCCATGGCTGGAGCAGGATGATGTTTCTTTCCATCATTTGAGACTTTAGTAAGTATGATGTCTTCTAGTGACTGAATATTACTTAGCATCAGATCTCAGGGGAAAATGGTTAAAGCCTCAAGTTTTTAAAGGTATGCTTATATTTGCGCTCTGATTTGGTTTTTTGTCAGAAGCTAGCAGTGATAGCAGGCTTTTGTAATATTGGTTCTTGGCACTGTAATATGGTGTGGCATTTTGCTGCTGCTGATAATTGAATAGACAAGAGACTCCAAACAGAACAGTTCCCATTCCATTAATGAAGCACAGGAACTCTCCAGGCATTCCTGAAGCACTGTGACTTGTGGCCCTTACTTTTGGAAAGGTATTTTTGTGACTGTTTCTGTTCCTAGGTGATCACAGAAAAACATTTCATTTTAAAACAGCACATTTATGCTGTTGGCATGGCCTGGCAGCATGACATCCTTTAGCAAAGCTTGTTGACACAGTGACCTTGTAGCCAGTTTGATGTGGTGCTGTTTAGATGGCTGCGTTTGGAGTGTGTTTTTTCTAAAATTAGTATAATTTTTTATGCTGTTTGATTTTTAAATCTTTCCAGCAGTCAAGAAGCTGGCTGAACAGAGTGTAGTGGGGGAAGAGGAAAGAGGCAAACTTGGGTGACTTCTCAACAAGTCCTTTTTTCCTCTTTTCCCCAGACTCTCAGTAAATAGTCCTAAATAGAAACTTTAATCCTAATTCACAGAATGAAATATTGCAGTTTTTGTCATTCATTCTCTATAACAACAAGGGGGATTGTAAATTATAACAATCTAAGGGTGTGTTTTGTTGTTTGTCTTGTTGAAGATCCTTGTCTATCTAATTGGATGTTAAGAGGTCAAACTCACAGAGTGGCAAGTACCTTGCTGGAATAGAATCAAATTTGATTATAATAATTCTTTGCAAGTGCTCAGTGAGTATCTGTCCTCCAGTTCAGCTGTGGAGCGCTACTGGGGGGCTGCATGTGTCCCCAGAGCAATGGTGAAAAGAAAGGTAGCCCTCCAAACTCTGAAAGATGTGAACAAAACCATTGACGTGTATGTAAAGTGAGATCAGACCTACGCTTTTATACACAGTACAGATGAAGTACCAGAAGTGCCGCTCTGAGGTCATGTTGATGAACAAAATGTTCTCTGGATAACCCCATAAAAGACTATATCTACGCCTGTAAAACTATTAATAGGGATAACTTTGCACTGAAGTGAGACAGGCTTCCCATTTTGCTAGAACTTTCTTTAGATGGAATGTGCAGGTAGTAAGTGCAATATAGTTACTTCATTTTAAAAACAAAATTTAAGAATTATATGCTTGTCATTAATTTCAGGTTATCTCACAGGTTAATAGCAACACAGGGATTTTTTTAAATTGAGCATTTGCCTTTGAATTTTTGTCTTTATTGTGACAAGCATTGGAGTAAGTTAAATTTGGGCTTTTTTCAGGCTTCTGGTATTCTTTGCCTTTTAATTTTCTGTGCCGTTACTTCAAACGCCTCCTAAATTTAGAGATAATGTTCCTTTTCTATGGCCCCTCTATCAAGGGGTGAAGACAGATCACAGAAGAGCAGTGTTGTGTGGTATCTAAGAAACAAGCCATGATTTGGGTGCCCTTTAAGTATCTAAGAAGAGGTTTCTTCATGTAGTAGTTAAAGGATAGCATCTGGTGACTTAGACCCTACAAAGCTACCAGTCAGATCTCCTTGAGGGAGAAAATAACAGTCAGGTTGCTTGTTTTCCTATAGCTTCAATTCCTGTACCTAGTACAGGTATTAAGAAAGGATTATTAATTACAGAGTGCAGGAGGGAGTTAAAGGAAAGCGTATGCTTAAAGAACAGTGTATTAAGATCTTGTATGAAAATTGTACTTTGCAGCTGAAGGTGGGAATAAATTGCATTAAGGACTCAATTTTTTTATTGAACCCTGGGGAAGGATGAGAGGCTCTGCTGTACAAGGTTCTTGTCATTGTAGATAATAGGAAACTATTTCTTCTATTGGCAGCGTACGGTTGTTTTAAGATCTTGCATTGCAACAAACTGCTAATTTAAATGTTCTTATGGTTTGAGTTTTGCTGTTTCCCCCACGTTCAGAATAGCATTCTGAAGCTTCCGAATAGCAAGATAACATTCGTATTTGGACAGATGATGGATATGCTCGATGCGTGCTTTGAGTCTTCATTTGGTGCTGGGGTATTAGGCATTGATCAAATGTGGAGCGACAGATCCCGTGCCAATTTTGTGCTCATGCCTTGCTCAGCTGAATGAGGAAATTGTGGGTGATTGGGAAGAGCACCTCTTTATAAAAATGTGTAGGTTTGCACATAATGTTTTCTCATGTTAACTCCAGAAGTGCAGGACAGACATAGACATGAGTCTCCTGTTACAGCTTGCACAGACTTCGCTCATGAGAACATGTCAGGCCCAGTGCCAGACAGGGAACAGATGTGTACGGACGAACAAATGCTGCAGGGAGTCTGCTGCGTGTCTTTAGTGTTGGAATTGCATCCCAGAGCATCAAATGGCAATTTCAGGTGCTGGCTCATGAATGTTGAAGTCGATGCTTTCCTCACTTTTTCCAAAGCCCAAGTAGAGAGCTTGTGGTACCCAGCCTTTGGTAGATTTGCAGGTGTCCTATGCCTACATTAATTTTTCCTTTTGGAAGGGGGTTTTTTAGCACGTTGCTGGTGGGCTGCCTGTTCCATATACTGGCACACGCTGCCCTCTCGTGGGTGTTTCTGGAAGGCTACAGCAGGTATTTGTGTTTTCCATCTGCAATTGCTCCTTTGCTGACCTCCCAGCACTTTGCACAGTCCACTTATTCTGACTTGGGCTATTTCAGACCTGATGCTGCCCGGAGTCAGAGGGGCAGTGCAGCGGGAGGCAGGGCACTGCAGTCGTGATCCTGCTCCGGCGCTGGCTTGGCTCTTGGCAGTTTCACCTCTTCCACCTTCAGCTTGTACCACCACATCTGGGGGAAGGAGAATTGATGGGCAGGGGTGAGGATAACTTTTTCACTGCATGTATATAGGGTATATACAGAAACCCCAGCAGGGCCTCCGACTACTTTGGTAATGCAAATAAATAAGCTAAACAAGACAGTGAGCCGCACCCATATAAAATTAGTTGCATAATGATACCTTTTATCTCCCCACCTTGCCCTTGAGTACTCTCTCCCTTGCCCTAATAGAGACTAGTGTGGTTGTGGGACTGAGGCATGTCTTGGTAAAAGGTTAAAAATGTATGTATTTGTGTGTATGTAAGCTGGAGGGATCTCCCAGAGGATGTTCTCCACAGCTTTCCTTCCTATCCAAGCTCGGTGTCCAACAGAAACCACTCTGCTTGGTTTGTTATTTTTTTTTTTAAATGTCTCAAGGAGTTCCTCTGTTGCCACTGCACTGTCAGGCATTGTTTTATCTGTGCCCTTCCTAGTGAAATCATGTGGCTGTCTACATGCATTGCAAAATAAATCATGTTTTGGAACGAAGAGCTGTAGCACAGGGGGTGTCACACAGACTACGTTACCAGCTGTTGCGGGGAGCATACTGTGTTTGACTTGTTTCATCAGATGAGTCTAGGGTTAAATCTGTTATGTCCCCACAGCTCCTTCAGAATTTCCTATAGCAGGGCATATTTTGTACGGGCAAATTTTTGGCTTTTTTAAGTCACCACTAATTTAATTTAAAAAAAGGATAGGTATTGGCATTTGTTTTATCCTGATGAAAAGAGGATCTCTTTCCATTTGGAAAAAATCTAACCATGAAATAGTTTGCCAGTCTCATCTGTTCAATTTTGTTCATTAATACCTATTAGTGTGCCACAAACTCTGTGTAGTAAATCCTCTGGTATTGTATTTGGCGGGACATCAGACATCTACTTTGAGGTTGTTACTGAAGGACCTTGTATGTGCAGTAACTAGTAATTTCTAAGTTCTGTTAACATTTGTTTAGCTTCTTGGAGCTATTGCTAACCCAGAGCTTGGCTCCTGTTTCCTTTCTGTTCATTTTACTCTGGTTAAATGAAACGTTGCAACGAGGAAGCTTGGGAGTGAATGAGGGAGAGCCACCCTTCAGCACTGTTTCATAGTGTAACCGAGTGTGCTTAGCAAAGGGAAGAAGTGTCCACGTTTGTTTGGTCTGATTCAAATAGCAGGACTGGAAGTGCTTGCAAGAGGTATATTAGGCTTGGTTGTGAAACTTTTTGTCGTGGAGACTCCAAACTCTCATAAACCATTCATTGTAAAACTTCTGGCAATATTAAAAACTGCTTCCTTTGGCACCTTGCTTCTCTCTTGCTTCAGTTGAAACAGTTCTTTGTAATTTCCTCTTTGCAGTGGCTTTTTATAGTTTTGAAAGGCTGTTGTACCTTCTCACCTTTTCTTGCAGACCTGCCTTTCTTGGAAAGCTCTTTTTTCTTTCTTGGCGTTCACTGTGAGCGTTTGTTGTTCACCAGGGGAACAGCCATGGTTCGCCTTGGGCGTGGCATACTTGTTCTGCCTAACCAAATGGTTGAGGTCTGTATGTCGTTGCCCTGCCTTTGCGAAGTTCTGGAGAAAACAGGTAAGGAGGAAATGACAGGCAAAGAATGACACATGGGGGGAACACAGTCTACAGCCATCGTGTTGCCTGCTGAATGAGCGCAGGGGCAGAGGAGGCCAGTACGCTACGAGTTGGATGCAGGAACAGTCTCTCCCAGCTAGCTCTATGTGCCTGTGGCGTGAGTCAGGAGCATTTCTCCTTTCCCCTGCTCTCGCAAGCATGGGCAAAATTGTGAGCGTATCACACGCTCACTGGCTCACTACCCACGGGAGGCAGGGAAGCCGACCGCAGCAGGGGTGAGGAGCCCTGGCAGAGGTAGTAAGGGTGTGAATAGCAGAGGAATGAATGCCACCCACTCGGTCAGATTCAAACCTGAAGCACAATAACCAGTCGGTGAGAAGCTGGTTTCAAGGTGTGCAAGAAAATAATCTGTTTTCCAGTGGGGTCCACCTGCTATTTCTCAAGTTACTTTTCATGTATAAGCGCAGAATTTAACTTGGGATGCTTTTGTGTTGCTGGCTCTAAGCTTCTTAGGCCAGTGCGTGCTTTTAGGTGGGAAGTATGGTTTTCTAATACTGTGTATTGTCACTTCAATTTTTGTGATTATGCTAGCATCAGTTGTTGAGAAATCATGGCTCAGGCTATGCAAACTGGTTTGGTTTTTTTGCTTGCTTGACGAGTTTATTTTTTTCCAAGCAGTCTGCTTCCTTTACCCTGCCTTGCACCTTCAGTAAGTACTTTCATAAGACTTTCTAATGTTCATTGTGGTAGGCAATCTCAGGACTTTTTTTTTCCTACCTGTGTATAAAAACCAAAAAAGGCTAAGTTACCTGTGTGTTATTGGGTTTTCGCATCTGAAAAATTTGTGTATCCTTGCTGTAAGCTGCCTGTAAGGGGAAGAGAGGCAGGAATATATCAGTGCTGATTCCTTGGTACCTGCTCAAGCACATCGTGCTGGATATAATGCGTGAAGTGGGTGTGTAATAGATGCTTTTGGAGAAGAGATGAGCTACCCATTGCTGTAACGTACTTAAGAGTGTGATTCCTGTGTAGCAATGGAAGGAGCTCTAGCTAATAGGATTACGGATGGTTGCAACAATGGTGAGCTAAAATCTAATGTTCCTACAGTATTAGGACCATGCGGTCACTTACGTGCTCTCAGTTGAGTTTGAAATGTCACATAATCTTATGGGTAGGTAAAGCACGTTCTCGGAAGCTATGCTACTGCATGATGAGAGCTGCTTCAAGAAAATACGGTTAAGTATCAGAAAATAATAAGTAGCAATACTTTAGTGCTAGGGGAGAGAGAGAAAACTAAGGAAACAAAAGGTGCCTCTAAATGCTTCCTGCTGAGCAGTGAATTAGTTCTGGCAAGCGAATGTAGCTTTGTGGTTAGAGACATTGTTGTGGCAGGTGTCTTTGGGTGGTGCTTTTAGTTAGTATTCAAAGATATTTCTTAAGGTGCAGAGCTGAAGCTAGGGAAGCCATCTTTGGTAATGTTAGGTTTGCTTTTTTTTTGTTGTGCGGTGTTTTTTTGGAGGCAGTGGTTGTGAGAGCAAAGAAGTTGTGCCTGGGAATTGTCCTTTACAATTGCCGTTTGTCTAAGATTCACGAAAGAATACATTAACTGCAGACTGGTTGACCTGTGGACTCGGTTTGTCTATGTCATATATGCCTGGATGGATTTTACCTACTTTCTCCTACAGACTTGTAAGGTCCAGAACATCTGCTCCTATTTGGCAGAGAGCACATTCTCCCACTTCTGCAGGAAGAAGGGACGGAGATATTTATCTACTGATAGATTACTGGATCTTCCACAGCCTCTGCTGTTAATCCTGAGCTCAGCAAGGTCTTTAAACATTGCCTGCATGTGTTCCTGTTCAAATCAAAACCCTTAGCTTGCTGTCTCTGCTCTCTGCACAATGAAATGCAGATTGAAGCTTGTAGCGTTGGTACTGATTACAAGTGTGATTGCAGGATGGATTGTACTTAAGGAATGAAGAGCTGGTACCTGAAGGGCTGCTTTCTGCTGGGGTCTGTTTTAGTTCCAGGTTAATTAGCTGTGTGTATTAGAGCTGATTCCTTCTCGGCAGAACTCCAAGAGGAGAGACTTAGTAGGTGCAAAGGTGCTCCTCCCAAAGTATGCTGGGGTTCAGAAATGAAACCAGTTGCCTAATCAGATCACCATTTTTGACAAGCTCTTCCATCCCAGCTCAGTTATCCCAAGCTGTCCTGGAGTGGGAAGGCTGGGAGTGGCTCACAGGAGGGCTGGTGCTAGCACGTTATGAAAGAGCTCTTGATGTGTTGGTGAGGAGGCAAAGGAGGGCTGCTTTTCCTGGCTTCCAGCATGTGAAATACACATTTAATGTATGTGAAGACAGATAATGCAATACTTCATAGGAAGCATCTTTGGTGTTCATCCTGGCCTTGTAAAAGGGCATTTATCCTTACCTTCTCCCACCTCAACTTTTACTAGGTTATTTTATTTCCTTACTAATTTGTCTGTAGTAGAATAATTTACAGTGTGTCTGTGTCAGGATATGTTAGCAGACTAGATTACTTGCTGAAACTGTTCAGTGCTGAGTTTCAAGTGTTGAATTTAGCATTTGGTCACTGTCCACTGCAAATGGATGTATTTTTTCCTAAGTATGTATAGGTGGCACTGTTGGTCTATGTATAATACCAGTATGCAGAAGGCGGCTTTCTAGCAGTTTCTCGGTCATTTTAAATTTGGGGTATTTGAAAGTGCTGGTGCCGTGCAGCATGGATTTTTTTGTGGATCCTGATATCTGTCGTTACAGCTGCCGCAGCAGGCTTCCCCCGGTTACTCCCAGGCGGGATGCTAGAGGCGCTGCCTGCTTCCAAACCCTCAGTGTCAATCCATTTAGGATGGGAACTTGGGGAAGAGCACCACCTTACTCTAATCCTTGTGAGGGTTCATTTGTGAAAACTAATTGAACAGGAGGCAATTAAATGAAGTTGATATAGCAAGATAGTGTGTGGAATTCAATAAAACCATTGGTTTTACCTTGCTTATACAGGAAAGCAAAAAGCTAGAGGTGCCTTATGGAGAAAGCTCCCAAGAGTGATGGAGCATCTCTGGGAAGGAAGAACATGAGGGAGGGAATGGAGAAGCAGGGAGAGGTTGGAGCAGGAGCAAACTAGAGGCAAGGGGGTAAAAAAACACCCACAGGAACTGCGCGAGGAAAAAGAGTATGTATTCATCATAAACAGAAAAGAGCCAAAACCTGTGGAAGTATTATTTAACAGAAAAGTGGTCCTTTAATATTTGGTCAAACTCAGAATTGATGCTGCTGTCTTTGGGGTAAGATGTGGACTAACTGCTCATTTTCCTTTCCTTCTTTCTTTCCCTTCAGTGTTCAGGACAAAGGTGGAGTGCTGGATCCTGCAGCCATCCCTCGCTTCATTCCAGAAATCACAATTGGAGGCAATGAATATGATAAAATCTATTACGAGTATCGATCGGTAAGTGATACTGGAAGGGGAGCAGGTGTATGGTAGCCAGGCAACTGTCCCTGTCAAGGTGTGAGCACGTTCGTAACTGTCCTGTGTGCAGCCTGGGTGTCAATCTTATGCGCAGGGGTGCACATTTCTGAGAGTAAGTTCTGGATTTTGCCCAGATCCCCACCTTTTTTGAAGCCTAGCTTCCCCACGAGAGGAATAATGAAGCAAATGGTTTGTTTTGCAAGTTGATATTCTTTTTTTGATCTTTAGATGTGGACTAAAGGATAAGTGGTTTTCATTTGTTTTTGTTTCTCCTGCCCCAGTTAGTCTCTGACCTCTGAAATCTAAAATAATCCTTTAAGTCAAACAAGAAAATTGGAAACCCATGGCGACTTCTATGAAGACGAATGCTTATAAAATGCTGAGGGAGGGGGTGTTTTTTTCTGGAGTAGGCTGAGGAGGTACGAATGCTATATTGCTTCTCAAAACTGTTGTTGCTTTAAATAGTGTGTTTCTGTACGCGGGCACATATCCAAAGCCTGTTGTGGCCCAGCGCTCTCTTACACCTCATGCAGGCTCCCACACAATGTTTTAATTAGCTGCTTGCCTTTCTGGTTCTGGAGACAACGGCTTCCAATTGACTTAGCACTTTGCCCTGTCGCTTATTGTTATTTAGCCGGCATGGGGTCTTCTCGCACCACGCGGTGTTTTCCTAAGGCCCAGGTACTGTAAAATTCTCATTAGAGAAATTGTGGAACTGATGACAATTAATAATGATTAGACAAACTGAAGTTACAGGTGATGGTATATTTTCAAGTTGGATTGAAATAATCTCTGCCACTGCGGGTTGTTTTTTTTAAGCAATCACTAAAGACAAAGGAAGATCTCTATAAATGGTTGTAAATCATGATTTGCATAGTCAAAACACTATCATTTTTCTGTTCCTGTTAGCATACAGTCTCTTACTGAGATTAAAATGTAAGATGCAGGTTTGTGGACTTCTTTGGAAACTCGGGACTACAAATGTTTTCTTCTGGAATAGTCAGTTCAGAAGTCCCTGTGAATATTCAACATAATTCATTCCTCCTCAGCTAACTATGCAACAGAAAGGCTCCTGGGTTCACGCTGTTCTGCCTCATTTGAGAGGTAGTTTTTCCAGCTTGTAAAAGGGGCTAAAGCTAAAGGTTAAAGCAGCAGAAAGCATCTCAGTACTCCATGAGGTTGTCTAATGGATTTGAAAACTCCCCAGTCCATCTGAGAAATTGCTATCAGAATTTTGTGCTTCTTGGTATCACTTACATTTTTGAGTCCAAAACTTCAAGCTCAGACTAAGGATTTTTTGAGTCCTTCATTCCAAGAGATGTCTGTGCGTGTACAGCACATATTTCAGAAGGATCTGCTGCATGACTTGTTGCCAACATGCAACATCCATCTGTACTGACTGTGCCTTTCTTCCCGAAGATGATGGGGTTTTTTTTGGCTGAAATGTCACTTTGCAGTGGAGCTGGGAATTATTGAGGCTGCCTGACACACAGCTAGATGTGACCTCGGTGCTGTGTGCTGAGAACCAGGGGTAATACTTCTGAAAGCCTTTTTTTCCTCTAACTGTAAAACAGCACATTTTTCTTTGTGCTGGCAAGAAACTGAGAATGGCCTGGCTCATCAAATCGTTGGCTTCCAGGAAAAATTGTGACTTGCCTTGCAGATGTAGCAAAGGGATGCTTAGGAGTAGGAATATGAATACCTGGGATGGAAAGTTGGGCTCTTGGATTGCTCTGCTCGATGCCAGTTAGTTGACAGCAGAAGCTGAGCACTGTCAGTGCAAAAAANTGCAAAAAAAACCACTGCCAAAATATAATCTCCCTTCTGCAGGCATGCTTTTAGGCCCTGATTCAGGAAAGTACCGTGGAAAGTGATAATGTCTTTTGGAATAAGGAGGAGTTGTACATTTCATGAAACATTCTGTTAAATTCAGGCAATACTAGCTACTCTTTTTCTCTCTTATGAATGCTTAGACACTTGTAATCCTTCAGGGATGGTGCACAATGCAAAGGATGCTGAGTTTTTCTACTTCCTGTAAGCTACTGGAAGGGGAAGCACAATGCCAGCCCCGCCTGCCATTTTATGTTCTAAGAATTCAATTACTTGTGTTGAAACTTTGAAGATCTGTGTTTTTCCCTCCCACTTTGTTTAGCAAATGAAGGTGTGAATTTCTTTGTAAGGCAAGGCTTCTATTCAGAGGTAATACAGCATGAGACCAACCAGTGCAGGCAGAAAAAAACAGATGAACTTCTAGACATACAAATCTTGGCTACAAGGTTGCTGGGTCTAATGAGAGGGAATTGTAAACCCTTGCCTTGCCCATGTTTTTGCAAGGGGTGGTTACAGCTGTGCTACCGCTTTTGCATTTGAAGACAGATAAAGATTTTAGGCTCACATGACTTGTAAGTAAAGACTTAATTATGGTATAATTACAGAACTTTAACTTTTCCTTGTGGGAAATACGTGCTTTTTAAAGTTAGTGTAATGATGTTTACCACATAAATACAATGATTTGCGTAGGGGATTTTTTTCCTCGGCAATTCTATAACTAGTCATAAATCCTTGATCATACCAATAGGCAGCTAACTGCTGTGCTTTTTAGAGTTGCGTGCACACAAGTCACGCTGCCTAATCATGGTGGTTTTCAGGGATTCGCAAATTCCAGGCAGAAGCCGTTCATTGTTCAAAATATTCATTAGTCAGAAGCAACTGAGAAGGAGAAGGAAACACTCTTCAGAGTCCAATATTTTGGTATGTGTGCCTTTCTGCAAAATAATGAGGTAGCCACATACAGTTCTGAATACTAGAAACTCGCTTTTTTTTATGCATATCCTCTAAATTTCTTCTGTAGCGTTCTTTTCACATGTGAGGAGGTGGCTTTCTGCCTCCCTCTCTTACCATAAAGTTATCTGGCAGGGTTCAGCCGTTCTGTTCAGGCATTCATAAACTTCTAAAGATGCTTTTCTGGCAAAGGAAAAGTAACCTTTTAGTCAGGTTCTGTAGATCAGAGATAAGCATGTTCATTCTTAAGTGAAGCAACATTATTTTAGGAACTGTCAGACTAGTAAAGACTTGACTACTCTTCTTTTCTTTTTCCCCCCTTAGCTGCTGTATCTCTCTGTTTTCTTCCAACTGCGCACAATCCCCATGGGTAGTGCTCCAAACTCCATGTGTACCCTGTGAAGCTGGAGCACTTAGGCAGATGTGTTTGCAGAGAAGATGAAAACAAATGGTTCTGTTTAATGGAATCAGTGTACTTAAATAATGTACTTATGTACTTCACACTCCTGAATGCTGTTGGCAAGTCCTGCTGAATCTCCTAGGGGTGGTGAAAAAAGGCTCCTTTTACGTGCATGCTCTTCTCTGTATACATAAAAGTGCAGCTGTCTAAGATTCATGTTCAAGCCATCACCTACGTCTTTACATCTGAAAACAAAGCTGGATAACTTTAAAATAGTCTTCGTCACCTCTCCCTTCACTGTAGATCATAGGGAAATGATCAGTATTTAATTTATGTAAACGTTGTGTTTAAAAAGACCAAAAGAAAAATAGTGGCTGCTTGTCACAAGATGTACCAGAGCCTAGAGTCCAGAGTTTGCTGGAGTTCACTCAAGGTGAAAGCAAAATGGTTAAAACCTAGTCTCTTTTCTCATGTCATCAGCCCTAGCAGAAAGCATTTGTGCTAGCTCACTCACCCCGACCCTGTTTCACCTAACCCAGCTCCTCTCTTTGTCCAATGGCTTGCCCCAGTGTCCTTAAACACAAGTCTAACAAACCCCAAAGAAGAAAAGGGCTATTTTCAGTGGCATGCTTAAAAACTGTGGCTTGCATCTCATGCTCTAGGATTTGTTTGGGGTCCCCCTGCATCCTTTCTCCAGGCTGTAAGATTGCGCAGTGGGAGGGGTATCCTATCCTCTTCATAGTTTGCTGGGATTCTTTAAGTATATGTGCTGGTGTGTATATGAAAAAAATAACCAAATGCTTGGGCACACAGATTCTTCTTCAGACAAGACAGGCCTAGGCGCCTAGAAGTTTCTTTTGTACTAAGGCAAACCCCATATCAGAGTGTTGTATCTTTTGTTAGCCTAACTTACACAGTTAGAAAAAAGCAAGTCAGGGATGTGTACCTTACCCTTGAAGCAGACAGTTGTGATGAATTAGTGGAAGAGTTTATTCCACGCTCTTGAAATACCTTCAAAGATGCTTCCTATCCCAATATGACTTTGAGCTCCAGTGAGCTCATGTGCCTGTGTGTAAGGCTTTCTTAGATTAACATTAGTTGTCGTCTTTCAGTCTGAAGTGACCTTCTGCTCTTGCATCAAAAATGGTGAGCCACATACTTCCCTTCCTTTCTTTACCCTCTTATTGCTTTTCCCCACCATGCACTGGCTATTTGCTGATCCTGGCACACTTCCACCTCCATCCCTTGGCTTCTTTCCTTGATGGTTCTTACTGGCCTCCTTTGAACCATCTAATTGTGCAATGTCACTTTCTGCAGTGAGATGAACTCTGCATGTGTGCCATATTCACCACACGAGAAAAGCAGAGGCTTGTTTGGCAGTGGTATTTATTCTGCTTTGTCCATCCTTGTCAGTGCGGCTCCATATTAAGCAGAGACAAAATGGGTGGCTCAGATTTCTCTGCCTAACACTTAACTCATCAAGAAAGCAAATAAATATGGCACTGAAAGGTAAGAGAAGGCTCTCGGTTTTTTTTCCCCCCACCCTTTTCCCTTGGTGGAAGACTGCCTTTTGAATACGGGTATGCTGACCGTGAGGCAAGGAAAGCTTGAGCTAGTCACAGACTTAGCTACTGCTACAAGGCGCAGTCAGGCTCCCATAATTTTCTCTGGCAAGTCCCTTCAACTTGCTAACCTAGTAGGGATTTATTTTTTTATTATTCCTTTGACTAGTCTTATGCTAGATTGGCAAACTGAATGGGTTTTGGTGAATACCAGAGCTGTGGAAGGGTAGCAGTGTGTGGCTGGGGTAGGACGGCTGCCTTTCCACAGCAGCTGCACCAGCTCAACTGCATTGTCAAGCTGCATCTTCATATCCTGCTCCTCATCCTCCTCCCTTCTGCCCCAGGACCTGAGATCGCATGGCTGGCAGTCCCCTGCAGTCTTGTGTATCAGCAGTGGAGAAGCAGCAACAGGTTGGAGGGGAGGAGAAGTCCATGCTTTTCCCTTAGGCTCTTTATTTCCCTCTGTTTCATAAGGATGCAACATCAGGGGTGTGAAATCCTCAAATGTGGGATGCCTGCCACAGTTGCAGGGAAACAGCTGTAACACAGCGAGCTTTTGAGTGATGGGAAGGTGAGCCTGCAACATTAATCAACTCTCAGCCTCACAACACAAAACCAGCAGTATTGTACCTGCATTTGTTTATCACGTGAAGATCAGAACTAGCCCAAAACAGAGAACATTAAGGGGAGACTTTCTCCAGGTTTGACGTGGCCCAGGCTGTGTGCAGCCCTGACCCTTCTTGGCAGCTGTGGTTGCAAGGGGCTGAGGATAGCTGCAGGAAACGGGAGGGTAAGGAAGTTAGTTATAAAGTTAGCTTTCCCATATCCTCTGAATGCGCAGAGCACTGCTAGCTTACACACAGATCTCCCATTTAAAATACCCTGAACTACAAAAGAAACACTTGAGCTTTCAGGAAGCCAGAGGCTCGATCACCAACAGGGAGTGTTTGTGTCAAAATGACCCGTTGAGGTTTAACGTGATGATACTGCATGGCAGGGTCCTCATCACCTTGGCCTTTGGGTTACAAGAAAAGCTACAGGCTTCTTAAACAAAACAAAACAAAAAACAAGCAAACGAAAAAAACCCCAAACCTTTTGACCAATTCTACTTGTATGCACAGAGGACATCACCCATGCATTCATATAAAGTACAACTGCTGCAATAAGCCTTATCCAAGCCATGAATTGTCTTCCATGCCTTCGCAGACGTAGGGAGGTTAGGATGTCTTTGTTCTTTGTGTTTGTGGTTGTTACCATAGCGGCTGTCTTTGATACA
>VZTV01051018.1:1443-11960 GCA_013400875.1 Anhinga rufa
TCATCTATACTCCAGTTTTACACCAAGACCATTCATATGACAAACAGTAAATCAGAAATTATTTTTACATTGCTGATGAGCAATGATAAAGTAAGCACCCAGTTTTATAAACCAAATGCTTAATAAAAAAGCAAAACTGTAATAAAACTGTAGAATTTGAATCTTACTGGACTGAATTTATAACACTAGCAAGTTTTTTTCACTCAATATCTCACTGTAGTTCTAGACCTGGTCCCAAATTCTGGGAGTGTATATGTCTTTTTCCATGGGCAGCAAGTTCATGTTTGCCAGCAAATAATTATTGCACTCATTTTTTTAGTTCTAAGATCACTTAAAAAATAGTTATGTAATGTTTAAGGCAAACCCTGAGTTCTCAGACACTTCTGATTCCAGGATCATATTATGTACATCATTAAAGACTTAGTTATTGCTATATTTATGGAAAATTCTAGATGCAAGATGATGATGATGATGATGATGGTAATGATGATGATTATAAATCAAAGCTTTACTGTCATCCTTCCAACTCCTATGGGTTTCCTGGAAGATACATGTTTTTTTCATACACCTGCCACCACTGCAAGCTTTCTTATATATCACTTACTAGTATGTTATATTTGAAACTAAGTATTCGTATAATGGAAAACATTTATCAGTTTTCCAGAAAAAAAAAACAAAAACAAAAACCAAAACACACACACAACAAAAATCCTTTACATGTACATGATTATTTTCATGACATTAAAATTAGCTACTTTTATCATATAGCCTCAAAAAATTAAAAGGATCTCATGAATGTTCTAAACGTTGTCTTGCAAACCTGACCATTTTCGTACAATCTTTTTTGCCACCCTTTTTAAAGCATGCCTACACAATTAGGTTCCTTGACATATTTGATTAACAAGTGTTTTAAAATGATGCAACTCTACCTCTCCTGAATTAGAAAGCTCTTTTTTTCTCTTTGGTTATTATTTTGAGGAATAAAACTGAGGTTGTTACCTTTTTCTTTTCCTACTATAATTATTTCAAAATCACCTCTATAGTATAATATTTGATTACCATTTTTAGAACAACTTGACCTCATAGCAGGAGGATGGACTAGGTCCTCAGGTCTCTTCCAACCTGAATTATCCTATATTTCACATATGACTCTACCTCTGGAGAACAGCATAGGTCTTCTCTGAAAAACACATGCTATTGCATTATATTACACTCATCCAATAAAGGTTAACGGAAAACACAATCTTGAAGTTCCTTTTCCTCTTTGGGCCTCAACTAATATGTCTCTAATACCGGTTACACAGGAAAGCATTTAAAATAGAACTGCTTCCCAGATAAAGGCTTTTCTGCCCACTTAATATTGGTTTGCTTCAGATTAAATTGAAAATCTCATTTTGAAGTTTTATGGCCACTACCAACTGGGTTTATAAATCTTATATTTTTATTTAAAGTGAGCATTAACCTTGTGCAGCAGTGTAATCATTTTCTACACTGGGACCACATACTGCAAACCAAAAACTCTGGAAAAAATCTAAAAAAACCCCCAGTGGAGTTAATTTGTTATATTTAAAGAAGATAATTGAATATGAGGTAAGTAATTATTTTTTTTAAATAGTTGAAACACCATTAAAATAACTAAAAGTTTCATAAAGTGAAAGGGTAGCCTACTTCAAATTGCTATAATAATAAAGTTTCTGAATAAAGTTTCTGAATAAAGTTTTGCAAAAGTTGGTGTTAATACAGAAAGGTTTTTTCCTGCCAACTTTATAATAACTTGAGGAGATAATGTATTTTACTGACCATAGCTGTAAGATAAAAATAATCTTAAAAATAAGTATTGGTGACATCTGTAGAATGGTCTAAAGGATTACATAAAGAGTTACTAATTTCTGCACTGTAATTCCCTCTCTTGTTATGTTACAGAGCTTTGGTATAGAGTTTAAAAAAGTCTGAGAACTTTGTGTACAACTGAAATGTTTTTGCCTACTCTTATTACTAACTGCATAAACTCCAAAGTAGGAATGATGCTTTGATAGCATTTTGGAAAAACTCTTTTCCTTATTTTAAATGGTAAAAAAGTTTTAATCATTGCAGACAAAAAAATGCCTATCTCCATCTCAGAGTATAAGCTACTTATATTTGCTCTCTGATATGCATTAGATGACTTTACAAAATATATGTAAGTGTATATTGACACATATGTTAAATATTTCACATAAAAGTCAGGAAAGAATAAAATAGACTCGGTAGAGGCGTTGAGTTTACTATAGTGATGTTTTTAATGGTGACACCATTATGCTCCAAAAGATGTGTTTGTGGGTTGGTTGGGGTTTTTGGGGGGAAGGGGTGGGGTGGGAGTAACCTAAATCATTCTTTGAAATTATCTATGGAAACATTTCTGTTTGTTTGTAGGTTGTTTCTACACTTGCACAGATGCAAACAATGAAACTCAGTATCCTGACATCAGCATACTCACTGAAGGAATATGGCACAATACCAGTTCTAAAATTTTGAATAATAAAGTTTCAAAAGAGAGAGTTGGGAGAAGGTGAAGAGAAATGCAGTGTATGATCAGTTACTCCGTCAGTAATGTGAGTTAATATGCAAGCAAACTCAAGTATTTAGTGAAAAATTCCATTTTCCACTCAGTAGCCAAAATAAACATATTTGCTGAAGAAACAATTAGGTAGAAAGATAAGATATACATGTCTCTTTCTGAAGAAAAGCATATTCTAGAAACCTCATGTGCTAGATAAGTTTCCCATGTAACATCCCCAGAGTTAATCTATGTAAAAGTGATTGGTTTTTTGACGCCAAGAGCAGTAAACCTTGAACAATCTGCTGTGGGTCACATAAGTTAGAGCTGCCTGGAGACAAACTGAAGTTATTTTTTTCTACGATAAAAATCAGAAAAGAAAAAAAAATAACCCAAACCAAAAAACAAATGCATTCTCATGTCTGTTTTCATATCTGGCGAGTTTTGTAAAGTTGTTACAGTAGAGGATACACTGGTACAAGTATATTTCCATGATAGGATAAACATCTAGTTCTATTTATCAAGAACTACAAGAAAATTAGGAAAAAAAAAAAGCCAATAGCAGTATGCAACCTATAAACACCATGCAATCAATTAACTTGTTTATGAATCATTAGTTCAGAAAATCACATTAATAACATAGATATTTTCAACAATAAATAATAGGTCATTTCAGTAAATGGAGGCAAAAGTACAGAAAAAAATAGTCTATCTTTACTTCATGTTTCTCTTCAAAAGAAAATTAAACTTGGCTATGTTAATTAATGATATGAAATCTCTAAAGATTTCTAGCCTCACAGCATAAGATTAGTCAACACCTGGCATGATATTCTACACTTGGAAGTCTTATTCTTGACTGACTAGATTTAGGCATGAAGCTAGAAGTGGTGAATCACCCTGCATCAGAAGTTGGAGGAAGAGAGAAGTTGTTAAGCCACCTAAAAGGCACAGTTTAACACTGAACTAAATTGAAATTTCCATTGTTAGCACAGTCATATTTTGATTAACCTTTAAGTGGTTGCAACTGTATATAATAAATACATGACTCTATATGTTAAATATAACTGTATATGTTAAATGAGATGATACTTAAGTGAAGAGGTCTCTCACCTGGAAACAACAGAAATACTTTCTAGTCACAGAAAATGTTGGCATAGATTTATCTTCTTTTTTTTCCATGAAAATCTTACTACACTAACAAGACTACTGTGGAATTTATTAAAATAGTTTGCATTAATCAACCAACAGTGAATACCTGCAATAATAAAGTAATTCAGAGAGAACAAGTACATATGGCTAGACAATCACTTGATGTAATTAAAACAGCAACAGCCTTAAAGGAGAGCTGAACATTGCTAGCAGTACAACAAAAAATCAGTCAGATCACTTGTATGAATATAAGCTTTTCAAACTTACTTTGGGGCAAATTTTGTCTTAATTCATATGTCTCAGACATACTATTTCCTCCTGTAATACAAGGAACAGTCAAAACTAAAGCAATTACAGAAGAGAAAGTCTTCTGCAATTGCATATCCAAATCTTTATTTCTCTTTCATAAAGATTTCACTTTCAATCTGAGAGTATCTGAGTAAATTACAAATACATCTACAGAATTGGAATATTTTTATACTATGAGGACACCTGAACAATTCAACTTACAGGTGAAACAGAAGTAACTTAATAGTCTAACTCTCCAATATAAACAAGAATTTTGTACCTGAATAAACAACATTTACGTTACAGTCCATCAGTAGTTGTCTTGCAATTTTCAGAATTCATGACTGCTAAACATTAAAAATCTCCAAATAGACTCATAGTATGTCCTAAAAGTATCATTGACAGCAGAAATTCATCAGAAGGCAAAAATCTAGTAAGTATGCAAGTATAGAAACTTGCACAAAAGCATATTAAATAGATTTGGGCAGTTGGAGCAGACAATAAAGACTAACTCCTGCTTGTGAGTAATTTCTGTAAGTAGAAAACAAGCTGTTAATATGGAATATTCTTTAAATGTTGTACCTGTTTCATACTTCATAGCAAGTTATTTCTTTGTAAATTATAGTACTGTTATGGTTTCCACTGGGACAGAGTTAATTTTCTTCACTGTAGCTGGTACAGTGCTGTGTTTTGGACTTAGTATGAGAATAATACTGATAACACACTGATGTTTTAGTTGTTGCTGGGTAGTGCTGAATTAGTCAAGGACTTTTCCAGCCTCTCATGCTCTGCCAGGTGCACAAGAAGCTGGGAAGGGAAGGGGCACAGCCAAGGCAGCTGATTCAAACTGGCCAAAGGGATATTCCATATCATATGATGTCATGCCCAGTATATTAACTGGGGGAGGGTTGGCCGGGGCAGGCAGCAATCGCAGCTCGGGAACCGACAGCATCGGTCGGCAGGTGGTGAGCGGTTGCACCGCTTGTGATTTTCTCTGGGTTTTGTTCCTCTCCCTTGTTCTTCTACTTTTAATTATATTATATTATCCTAATCATTGTTATTATCATTACTATTATTGCTATTTTATTCTAATTAGTAAACTGTTCTTATCTCAACCCACGAGTTTTCTTGCTTTTGCTCTCCCGATTCTCTCTGCCATCCCACAGGGGTGGGGGGAGTGAGCGAGCGGCTGCGCGGTTGTCAGCTTAGTGCCGGTGCTTAGCTGCCGGCTGGGGCTAAACCACGACAAGTACTCATAGTTGAATATAAGGAAAGTCTAAAAAGGATGCAGAGTTTACTATCTATTAAGTCTTCAAAACTGAGTGTAGGTAACTAATTTGCATTCCAGGGTAAGGAGCAGCTGTCTTGTGAATGAGACTGGGAGCTCTCTGTGTATCATCCTGGCCATATAACTTACTACTGGGAGATGCTAAAAGGACCTGCAGTGCCTTATGCTGTCATCTCTCCTACCAGTTGATAGATCTGTTTTTTAAGTATTGTAAGCACCAGTGTAGTTTTTATTCAAGAGCAATTTCATGTAAGCATTTTGGTTTACTTAAATGACAAAATGAATTATTCTTTGTATTTACGAATTATTTCTTTGTGTCTTCATGAACCTTTTGCCATGGAAATATTATTCTACAAAAAGATAAAAAATATAAAATGTGCATTTTGATTTGACTTTTTAGCCAAGATTAATTTAAGTCCTTGTTTTTCGAACTTTGATAGTTAAATCTTCAATTTAAAGAATATACTGGCACATATTTTGGAGCATAACTTGTATTATATATGTGTATATGTATATAAACTGGGTACAATTGAAAAAATCATATATTTAAAAAAATCGTATATACCAGGATTCATTAATTGTCTTAAACTACTGATAACAAAATGAGACAACTTTTGGTAAATGTCATCTGAAAGCAGACGACCACATTGCTGTTTGATATGAATACAAAGATTTTAAACATTAAGAGTGACTGGAATGTTTCTCTACCAGTAAGTAGGTTAAGTCTTTACAGCCATTTTCATGTTTAAAAGCTTTGTTTTCTACTCAAAGAGCATAACTGACTAAAAATGCTCAAATATACTGTCTAAAAGGAAAAAATAGTCTTTTAGACTTATAAAAACACCTATAGTGCTTTCCTTCCCCATAAGACACATTGAAGATGAGCTAAAACTGATAAAGTAAAGTAGATTAAAAGTAGATTATGTCACAGAACTGTAATTCACTTCTTACGTTGAAGAGGTACTCTTTGATTTCCATGAAGCAGTAAAAATGAAATTAATTTCCAATTACAGATGTAATTGAATGACAATTTTAAACAAAGATTATTCAGTACCTTTAGAATTATCTCTGTACAATATCCACTTTATTGGAATGCAATCTCAGAAATTACTGTATCCTATGAACAGTCCTTCTGTATACCACAGAATTAAAATATTAATCCAATTATTTTATGTGTTTGTTCTACAAGAAAACTCCTATGCCCTTACAAGTGTTTATATTTTGTAAGTCTTGGTCTTCCAGAACAGGTTTTTAGTATGCATTTTTATGGGTTGAGAAGCACACCTGAAGTACGTTTTTAAGAGACAAAAAACTACTAAGTAATATTTATATATTCTAAGTAATTCTAAGTAATATTTATATTTTATGAAGAAAACATACTGAGCTCTTGAACATTCTTACTTGCTGAACTTTAAAAAATAATAATTTCATGGTTCTCAAGTAGAATTTTTCAAATCTTTCAACATCCTTGTAAAATCCTGCATACTAAAATTATATGAGCTTCTGAATGTGCAGTTCAGAAATCAGGATTCCCAGCACTTATACAAGAATCCTATCTACAAGAATTACTTTTCTTTTGCATACTTTTTTCTTCTGAGTTAATGAATTTTGTATTCCTTTCTGCATTATGTCACACCTTCAGGTGCAGAGAGATGTTTCACCCAACTCTACTGCCTCCCATAAAAGAAGAAAAGGAGCTTGAAGAAACTTCAGATAGAATTTATCTATTTCCCATGTAAATATTCTAATAATCAGTCAGTACAAAGAATGTGTAATTATAATTATACAAAATATAAAAGTTGGTCTTGGTTACCATTCTCTTCCTATCATTTCCAAATAATTTCTTTTTATGAAAAAACAAACAAACAAACAAACAAACCCACCAAAAATGTACTTACCATAAAGACAAAACTCAGTCTTCTTTATCTCACATGAAAAGAATCATCTCCCTCCACTTCAGCTTATGAGTGTAAGCTTAAAAATTTGAGGAACTGAAGGAGGTGTGTCCAGAGTTTTATATTGGCTAGTTCTGGACAGTTCACTCAGCACATATATTTGTTTTTGTTTTCCCTAGTTAGTTTGGAAGTCTACTCTTGATGGTTAATTGAGAAGCAGCGTATACAAGTATCTCCTTTTCTTCCTAAGTCTTCTACTAGCTCTAGGTCCAACGCCACTGGCCTAGCTTGCATTCCTTGTCTTAGATATATGTATTTTTATTTGAGCTTTTCCCATAATGTTACTTCTAATAAACTTGGTATTAATGATATCATGTTCAGTAAGACCTGGCTCAGTTTAATGCATGTTTCCTTACATACTTTAAATATGCCTTAAAAACAACCATTATTTTGATACAGAAACTACTTGCATGACTTCTGGAGGTCTTCTTGCACTCTCTGACTGAAATGGAAATGCCACTGTCACTTCTTACATTTTTCAGTAAGGGAGAAAAAACAAAGGTGTAAGCCAACAAAATTATTATCCTAGTAGTAGAACCCTACAGGGAGTTTCAGGTTAATTACTGATGACTCACTGGGACAGCTGTGGTTCATTATACTCAACATTGAATATAAAGGAATAATAGTAATAATATTCTCCTAGAAGCCCCAGTGGTCTGCGGATAGGTACTGAGGGAATTAATTGCACAAGCTAGTACTGAAAACAAGGGAAAAGGCTTGGGTTAAAAGTCTTGGCTGGCAATATTTGGCTCTACTTTGTTTTGCTGCTTGTCAGAGCCAAGAACAGTGATAATGGGCATAGCTTTTGTTCAGGGAAGAGAAGGAGCCCTGTTTTTCTGTAAGCAACAGCAAGGAGTATATGAAAGTATGTAACTATAAGCAAACAACAGAGAGGAATGCTGGCTCTACCTAGGTTGTATGGTTGAACCTGGCTTCATCACAGCATAGATTTTGGCTCAGCCCAACCTGTTATTGTTGGTCCTGTGGTCAGGTGAAGGTTCTAGGTAGAAAGCAACACGTCTCAAACTCATTTGTTGGCAGAAGCCAACTGTGATTAGTATCTTACAATAAAGTCATGTGCTTTTCTGAGTTAATTAACCTGCTGAGTTCTGCTATTAGTCTCTGTTAAATCGCTTGATTTTAGAAACTGGCAACCAAAACACTACAGCTTACCTTAAACAATTTGTAGAGCAAAGTAGGATCATTCACTTAGGCATGTAGTAGTATCAGATACTAGCTGGTGATTGCTGTTGTTTCACAGTCCAAATAAAAACTTTTTATTTCTAATTTTTTAATGTATTTGATATAAACATTGTTTCTACTGTGTACATGCCTTCTCTCTATATATATATGTATACATATATATATACACACATATATTTGCACATTACACATGAACTCATCTGTATTATGAACAGACTGCATGTGCAAGTCTTCATCTACAACCTTCTGAACCATTTTCCAAGTCTGCATTTTAATATTAGCTGGTAAAAAAAAAGAGAATGAAAGCTTGGTCTCATCACTCACAGACATAAGAAAAGAAAAAGCATTGGAGCATTGGCTTGAGGATCACTATTCCAGGCTGGTTGAAGTCTGGAAGAGCAAAACATTTTGCACTTAAAAATTTGGATTATCTCATAGACCTGAGATGGAAAACCTAAAGACATAAGGACAAAAAGGAATTAACTGGCCACACAGTAATTTTTCATCTTCAAACTCATAGTTCCTGTCTATCTCACAACAGAGGTGTAGAAATTAGCTTCCTTTTATGGTAGTGGCTTTAAGTTGGAACTCAAGTTTATAACACAAAGTATACGACAAAGCTGTCTGCGAGAGAATGGGACTACCGAGTGGGAGGCCTCTTCCAGTCCTTACAGTCTCTATTTTATGAAAAAGAAAACCAAAAAAATAACCTCAAAGATATTACGTTTTTTTTAAAAGGGTATTTACATCTAAAGGTTTTTGTTTTGTTTTGTTTTAATTTCCTTCAGTAAATCTATGCAGCATGAGATAAATATTTCCTGTATCTTTTAAGAATGTTTTTATTCCAACATGGTTTGACTTATGGATTATATTGAAAATAAAAACTAGTCATGTTAAAGTAAATGTCATTGTTTGATCAGAAATTTACAAAAATCTGAGCTTTACAAATTTATTCTGAACTAGACATCCTTAACAGAGAGATCTGGAAAACATACTAAGGGAAAAAAAGCCTAGAAAAATAGTTTAGAATGTAGGAAGGGTTTCCTTTTCTCTTATTTTTTCCCTACACACAACATTCCATTGTGGTAGATGAAAAGAACAGGTTTTTTAAATTAAAGGTGAATAGAATAGTTCCAGTAGGAAGGGACAGACCTACAATGATCACCTAGTCCAACCAAAAGTTAAAGCATGTTATTAAGGGCATTGACCAAATGCCTCATAAACACTGACAGGCTTGGGGCATTTACCACCTCTCTAGGAAGCCTGTTCCAGTGTTTGATCACTCTCTTGGTAAAGAAATGCTTCCTAATATCTAGTCTGAACCTCCCCTGATGCAGCTTTGAATCATTCCCATGTATCCTCTCACTGGATACCATGAAGAAATCAGCACCTCTCTCCCCTCTTCCCCTCCTCAGGAAGCTGTACACAGCAATGACGTCACCCCTCAGCCTCCTTTTCGCCTAAGAATAGACATTAGGGAATGATACAGCAAAGCAAAGAATCAGGTGATCTAGTAGATATGTGTAATAGTACTTTTTCATGGTAGATTTGGTTAGGGTAATTACAAAAGAAAAGCTATTGTCTTTACGTTAGTTTTTGCTCTTAAGTTTTAATTTTCAGTCCTCTAAACAAATTGGGAAAAAAAAACTTAGGAATTATTTTTTACAGATGTCTCCATTTGATATTAGTAGTTTGCATAATATTTTACTGTAAACCAGGAAATCACCATGCAGTGATACAAATATTTCTCCTGCAGCATGTCCTGCTGTTTTATTTTTGTACCCCTGCAGGCTAATAAGCTACATGATATATTATCATCAGAAGGTGATGGTAACACTCGTAAGAGACGTAAGTATTTTGCCATTTATTATACTTGAAGTCAAATAATTTCTTTTATCATTAGTATAAGAATCAACTATTGACTACAAAATCTTTATAGAACAAGGATAAAAAAAGCCCATAGGATTTCCAAACCTACACAGCTACTAAATGTGACTAGAAATTAAAAAAACATTGATTTTCCAGAGAATAAAGATATATTGTAAAGTAACTGGATTTCCCCTTCATTTTTTCACATAATATTAAAATAAATGAAAAC